>PVHX01014713.1:28918-49469 GCA_004024805.1 Geosciurus inauris
GTCCCTTGATCTGACTTCACATTTTAACAGACATCTGTTTAAGGTGATTTTTTAAAAAAGGAGGAAAGGAGTCTAATTGGAGCAAGGGAGAAAGCAGGAAAATCAGTTTGAAGGCCAGTAGAGCCATTCAGGAGAGATGGTGGCAGTGACAGGGATGTTCACAGAGAAGGTGGCCAAAAGTAATGGAGTCTGGACCTCTATTGAACATAAAGGTGACCAGAGTTGCTGATAAATTGCATATGGGGTACAAGACAAAGTACAAGGAAGATTCCAAATTTTTCACAGAGAGCAGCTGTAAAAATGGAAATCAATTCTGACTTCCCAATTAGGAATTTTTTTAGCCTCTAGACAAAGACAGAACTTAAAATTTTTGAGAGGAAACAGCTACCTATGTATTAGCCACATTAAATATACCCACCCTGTTAAACCTGCTTCCTTCTCCATTTTCATCCTGGAACATAAAAAGGAAGGCAGGTTTTCTCCATTTTTTGCTTGCTAAGAGTTATGTCTTGACAGTTTTTAATAGGACTTGAACTGTAAATGGTGTGCTACATGTTTTCATGTTTTCAAGTGTAATCAACTTGTTTTGATCATAAATAACTTTTGAGCAGAATTTCTTTATTTGCCATTCTCTCATTTGGAGGAAAACTTCCTGAATTTAGAGAGTCTGTACAAATTTAAAAATTCCTTCAACTATAATTAAGGTGACTCTGCAAACATGTCCCTACATCTGAGCCTGCATAAATTCTGCAGTGGACAGAGGAAAAAGAGCTAGAAAAAAGTTGGATGCAAGTTACGGGAGCTAGTTTTGACTGGATACATCCACCTAAGACATTCTAACCTCTGGCCTCCTTCCAGACTGTAGACTTAAAATCAGATCACAGGTTTGATACGGGAAAATGTACTTACTTTGCAAACAAAAGCACTTAATGACATACTTAGACATTACCAATGTTTGGGGTATATTTCACTAAGCAATAAAATGTAATCAGAGAAAAGAATTGTGAAAGCTGCCAATTTCAATCCTACAAGCACTAGGACTTCTTCCATTTGCAGATAGATGACTTTTTCCTCTGTGACCACCTCCACGGTGTAGTTCACAGAATCCTGCAATTCTGTGCTTCCTTTCTTCCTCCTGAGGGTGAAACCTGCTAACTATACACAGACCAGCCAAGGGGTCTCACCAGCCCTATCTTTATCCCCTTGCTATAGAATAGAATGGACCAGTACTAAACCCAAACTATCAGTGCTCTTGTTTTTAGCACTTAATTACTGTTTTCCTTTTGTCACTGTTACACAAAACTACTACACTTCCTTTCAGCATCTCTTGGCACATACACATTTTATGCAGAAGAAGTCATGGGCCTTTCTCACGTATCATGCTTTTAGATTCATTAGAATGACGTGCATGATATTAACACAGGAAATCTATCACAGTGGAATGCAGTTCTATCTAGCACCCCCTTGATGGTCCAGGGACAGAGGTATCGTTCACAATAATTTCTTTTTTAGTAATCTTGGAAATTTGGTTTAAATTACTTTATGTTTTAATTCTCGGTTTTATTGTCAAATAATCTTTCCCAAAGTAGTATAATTCATCAAAACCTTTAAAGGAATTTGAGAATTAATTCAGACTTGGACAATGTTGGCTACATCAAGGGAGCAGTTAAATGGTCTCATGCCTCTCAAACCAAACACAGTCCCATCTATCGCCCTATCCAAGCATTTTATAATCCAAGAAGTCCAACACATGTAAGTACCACAAAACAAACAAACAAATACATAATTTTAGACTCTATAGTAATTATTAAATTCCCTTGTAATTCATGATTTTAATGGTGGCCTGATTGCTTTCAAAATAAAATAAAGTTGATTGCCATCAACTTTTATTATTAAATCTTTCCTGAAATAGAAAAAAATATTTGTAATATTTTTGAAGCACTATACATCCTTGAATGTATCATAGAATTAAAGTTAGAATTAAGTTGTGAATTATTTTTTATTAACTTAATAAAATGGGTTTATTCAATATCAACCTACTGCTTTCAAAATATGCTGATTAGTACATATTACTTAGTCTAGTTTTTGGATTGCACGCTTTTAGTTACAAATAATAGAAAATACAACTCAAGAGTGGCTTAAACACAGGGTGTTTACTACTTGCTAACACAAGACATGAGGCGGTCCCCAGGCTGCTCCACAATGACATCAGAACCCAGACTCCTCTGCACTTGCCTCCTCAGTCCTGGGTTTGCACAGCCAATCAGCTGCCACAGCACCAGGCCCCAAGTCCTTGCAGTAAAAAACCTGCCACCAAAGAGAACTCTCACTTTGAACACTTTTCAAAGCTGACAATCTCTCCCAGGACCCTCAAGGCTTTTTTCCTTACACATTGACTGGAACTGGATTATATGTCCCCAAACCAGTCATGACAATGGAAAACAAGATTGTCATGTTGGCACCGAAATGATCATGACTAATCTCCTGGACCTGGGTACTCTCTCACCCAAATAGCCTCAGGATTCCAATGACAAGGAAAGAATGAGGAAACCTAACACTTCCATCCACATATAACATGTGCTTTTTATTTTATAAATACTTTTTTTAAAAAAATTTTTTTTAGTTGTAGATGGATGCAATATCTTTATTTTATTTATTTATTTTATGTGGTGCTGAGGATCAAACCCAGTGACTCACACATGCGAGGCAAGTGCTCTACCACTGAGCTACAGCCCCAGCCCCTATTTTATAAATACTTTTGAAATCATTTTTTTAAAACTTGTTTCATATACGTAACTATTCATAAATGGAGAAATTGAAGTCTCAAGAAACCCAGCGATTTTCCAATAGGCACTTGCCAATGTCACATTGCTCATAAACTGCCTCGTCTGAACTGAGGCCTGGCTGGCTCCAAGGCTCTCTCTATCTCAGCCACACAGTCCCTGATTCTACCAGTTCAAACAGAGATCAATGGGCCAAAGCATCCCGCTGGAATGTCAGGCTCTGTCTGCCAAATATGATTAGAGTTCCAGACTTTCCTCAGGAAAAGATGCTCTTGTGAATCTTTACTATATGCTCCCTCAAACAAATATGTTTTGGTTTAAAGAAAAAATCTCCCTGGAGTTGAGGAGACAGGGACCATCAGTTCCAGAAAGAGAAAATATTACCTCTTCCAGTCTGTCCACAAACTGGTGGTATGTGCTTTGAGATCAGCACTGGTCGTATGTCATAGATGGCATCTTTTTAATGATTTGAGAGCCTCATAATTGTTTATTGACTCACACCCAGCTTTGCTTCACTTCTACTTGAGGAGAAGCTATTTTTCTATAATTTAGTGGTAAATGACTTTTGAATAATGAGAACTTGGAGGGAGGAAAAAGGAAGTTATATGAAGTGAGGCAAATAATTGAAGATGTTCATAATGCATGTCATTTTTCTCCAGAAATAGCACCTGCTGAATTCCCTTTTTGTCTTGGGTACAGAAAAAAAAAATAACCAAAACCAGGCTCTGTGTTGTCTTAAGATATTGATGTTCAGGTATTAAGTGGCAGAGCAGCTGCTACTCTCATAAAATTAGACAGTAGCAAAATTTAATGATCTCAACAAGCTGCTAATTATGTTTTCTGCTGATATGTTCTTACTAAAATTTCCTATTCTTGATCTTATTTTCTGTCTACAATCTTTCACCAAGGAAAACTTTATATCCCTCTTACAAAGTGTTTAATATATTATTTTAGGGTGAATGTTCACCTCAGGAATACTTTTAATCCAAATTTCCCTTATGAAACCATACTTATATTGGTAAGCAATAAAAAGCAAAATAGAAGTACTGTAGGGGCCATATTCCCAGCATTGCTTTTAATTTGTTAATTGATATGAATTTTACAGATAGCTCTTTATCTCATTTTTCCTTTTCCTTAAAGTAGAACTTGGAATAAAAGTTTTAAAAACAGTGTATTTTGGTATTGGCAGCTTCATTTTACTTTGTTTTTAAAATGATCAAGTAGAGTCAGTAGAAATAAATGGGTTATGTATATTTCATTTAAAATTGCCCACAATTGACCTGTGGTGAAGTCTCACGTGACTTCACCTCTGCAAAACAGCTCGAAGAGGTGAAGTTAAGAGTATAATGGGGTTCAAGTGTTTGTGGGAAAAGAAAGAACTAAGTAATATGCAATATGAAATTATGTAAACTATAAATTCCATTTCACCATAATTTCAGGGGTCCATGCATTTTCAAATATATTCCAAGGAAATTTGAGAGGATAAGCTTTTTGATTTTTGTTTGTTTGGGGGGCACGGGGGCGGGGGAGCAGCTCATGTTTGATGTAATAACTAAGGAAATCTGTCGGTTCTTCCCAATTTTATATTATTATTTGTACTTCTTAGCTTAGAAGTATGTTTTTAAATGCTTTATATAGTGTGGGCTATTAATCAGAGGTCAATGTGGAAACAAGTGCAAGTATCAGTGCTCTTAACATTTAAAATACTACTTTGAACCCTACAATGAGCACAGCTCTATCTGGCCCATAGAAATGCCTTACATTTCAGAGCTTGACAGTTTGCAAAGTACTATGCATCATCTCATCTGTTTTCATGTATACCCTATCCTTGAGCTAGTGAGTAGGAGATGGATCCTTCTCTCCAGAACAAGGTGGGGTTCCACAGTGAGAGTGATGTCCTGTGGATTGTGGTGGCACTCAGAACAAGACACAGACTTGGACCTACAGTAAAGCATTCTGGTCATTTTGCGTGGTAAAAAGATAGGGAAAAAAATACCTTATTAGAAATACAGATGAAAATTGTGGTAATGTCATTCTTATTTGTTTCCATTTGAGTCTACACAATGCTGCTTCAGACAAAAACTTCCTCAGCATGTAAACACCTCTGCTACTGTTAGTGTTTGAAGGACAAAACAAGAGGACCAATTCTTTCCTTTAATGGCACTGTTCTCTCTTGTTGATTATTTGTTTAATACCTTTGCATTTTTATTAAAACTCTGCTTCCATTTTCTATGTCTGGAAATGCAAAATTCATGAGTCCACTGATATTTACTTGGCCAAATTTATATCACTATCAATCCAAAACCTGTTATATGTTAACCAGTTTAAATGTAGATCATGCAAATTATTCAGTATAGAAAGCATGATTTTGCCTTTCACAGTCTTATTTTTAACTATGATTAATTTTTTTTACCTCTTCATAAATTTTAACTATGCATTAATATACCCTGTCTTGTGCATACATGTACTTCTATGTCAGCCAAATACTGAGAGTGTTTAGTATAATATTTTAACTTTATTTTTCATGGGGGAGGGGGTATTGAGGACTGAACCCAGGAAAAATTTACCCCAGCCCTTTTTTTATTTTTTTGTTTTGAGACAGGGTCTCACTAAGTTCCTTGGTGCCTTGCCACAGTGCTGAGATTGGCCTTGAACCTGCCATCCTCCTGCCTCAGCCTCTCAAGCCACTGAAATTACAAGCACAAACCACAGCACCCAGCTTGACTTTATTTTTAAAACAAGCTTGTAGAAAACTATTTTGCAGTAGCACAAAATATTAAACATGGAGTTGCTGCATGACCTAATAATTCATCACCAGGTATATATCTATAAGAAATTTAAATATACACACCTTTAAAAACTTATACACAATATTCATAGCAACATTATTCATAATATCCCAAAAGTGGGAACAACCTAAATTGCCATCAGCTGATAAATGGACAAAAAAAATGTGGTCTACCTATGCAAAGGAATATTATTTGAAATTTTTAAAAAATGAAGTACTGATACTTACTACTACATAAATCATCCTTAAAACACTATGCCAAATAAAAACAGTCACAATAGACCACATAGTGGACATATTCCACATGCCCACAATAGGCAAACCATAAATATAGAAAGTAGATCAGAGCTTATACAAGGGCTAGAGTAGACACAGGCAGTTGGGGTTGGACAGGGTGTGACACCTAATGGGGACATGTTTTCTTTGGGGACTGTTGAAATGTTCTCACATTCAGTGAAGTTCATACAACTTTTGAGAATATACTTTAAAAATCACTGTACATGTCAAATGGTTGAATTTTATGGTATGTCAAATACATTTCAATAAAGCAGTATCACTTTAATAAATGAGGGGGGAGGGAGCCACATGGCTTCTTGATGAGTTGGAGTCCAGAGAGATGGAGAAAGAAAAAGTCCCCAGGTTAGACGATATGGAGTCCCTCTGGATGGTGGCAATCCGCGGAGCCGAATTCCCCCGGGGTGTAGGTAAAAATCTGCTCTGCCCCAGTGAGATGCAGAGACACCCGGGACAAGAAAAAGGACACCACTGGGGCGAGGAGCAGAAAAACACCGTTTTTTCCAGAAACTACAGAAGCTTAAATACACTCTTGGACCAATCATATCCAAAGGTCACAAACAAAGGGGTGCTCTTTGGCAAGAGCACAGTCTATTAGCATAGAATGGGGAAGGGTGGAAGGGAGGGGTTGGAAGGTATGGAGATGCTCCTACAAAGCAGTACACTTCTGTCAAGTTTTCTAATTTGATATTCAGAATTGACTTAGTCAAAAGACTTGAGTTCAGATTCTGGCTTTGTTGCTAAGTAGAGTGTGACTGAGCCAATCACTTAATCTCCCTACTTCTGCCTCCTTTTATGCAAAGCAAGGTGTGGACTAGCTGATTTAAGATCAATTCTAACTCTATAAACTAGGATTATCTTGATCTTTTCTTTCATAAGATCAGCAGAAGAAAAGTGCTTTGTAATATAGACGGATCAGGATGTTACGCCTTATACGGCTCTGGCTGTCTTTTATGAGAAATCTCAGACATTGTGAGAAAAGAGTATGTCATTGCTAAGGGAAGCTTTCCAGCTAAGAAAAGGTTGAGCTCACATTAATCACGTGGCTACCACAGAGTCCAGATGTGTGTATACCAGCCAGCTTGCATGATATTCAAAAGCTTCACTTTTGAAAAATCATCTCTAAAATATATACATGATTGCTCTTTACTTAATGTCACCAGACTTTGTATAAGCTATAGGTTTATGAAACTTGAATTGGAAATATTTTGTCCTGTCCTACCTTCATGTATTCCCTAAACTGTGGAGTGTGTGTTATTTTTTAGTATATTTGCTAAAATATCTAACTCATTGTTAATTAGGTAAACTAATATTCCACGTGAAAGGCCAGTTGCTCATTTTGATTGTTTAAGTTAAGGGAAAACTATTCTTCCTGTCCACGTAAAAGTTTGGCTTTTCAGCTTATTATAAATTCATTTCCTTAGCTCACTGTCCCCACCCTCCCCCCATCCTCTTCTCCCAAAACAAAAAGCCTAGGAACCCAACAAAACCAGAAAGGACTTGTTATTTGAGTACCATTCTAGTCACCCCCTTCACCCCACCAATACCACTACTACATACACATGAATAATTAAAATTGGAAATTTTGCATGTGTAGCAATCTGAAAGATACACACTTGGATTGATAACACTAATATTTATAAAGTTCATAGTAGACATTTATCTTCATATGTATGAGGTGCTACTTTACAGGTGTAAAAGTGAAGTAGGAGAATGCTGTGCATATTCTTTATTCTTCTCCAGAAGAATAAACTCACTTGCTCTGGACTGATGGGAAAGAACCTGCCTTTTTGTGCAGAAGGGGAGTGCCAGGGATTGAACTCAAAGGTACTGAGCTTTGAACACTCATTGAACACTGAATCACATCCCAGCCCTCTTTTGTATTTTATTTAGAGACAAGGTCTCACTGACTTGCTTAGCACCTCGTTGTTGCTGAGGCTGGCTTTGAACTCACGATCCTCAGCTGAACTGCCTCAGCTGAACTGCCTCAGCTCCCAAGCTGCTAGGGTTACAGGCAGGCACCACCGTGCCTGGCTAAGAACCTGCCTTTTTGATGCTCTGCAATCATCTCACATGTCTCTCCCTCTATCCTTCAGGTACCCAAACCTGAAACACAAAGTATGTACGGGAGCAGGAGATAATGTCATATAAGACCCACCTGACCTAACAATAAGGCAAAAAATCAGGCTGTTGAGGCTCAAGTACCAAGGACACATTTGCTACGTAAAATGAAAACAAACCCAGAGTAAAGCAGTCCCCAAAACACGGTTTGATTTGCTTCCCATCTAGAAGCATGCTCTAACTCGTGGCTAAAGGAGGTCATATCTCAAAATGGCAGAGTGGTGACCTAAGGTTTTCTATGTATAAAACTTCAATGTCAGAAGATGAACGTTGTACCCGCTGCAAATCATGGAACAAGACGGGAAAATGAATGTGGCACACCCTGTCTCCACACACAATAAAGATTCCTTTCCTGGAGCTGCAGGCATCATTGTTTGCGAAGCTCTTCAAGGCAAGCTGGGGAAACATGTTTAGAAAACAAAGGACTTTTTAATTGCTGCTGACATGAATGAACTCTCTGAAACAACAGCTGTGTCTTGAGATTACATTACAAGGCATGTGAGCAGGATGCAAAGCAACCTCATAAAAAGCAAATGCCAAAGAAGCCTTTTATTGTTTCTGAAAGAAAAAAAATCCCAAGACTGGGATGCCTAATTTCAATTCCTGCAAGATGCAGCAATCATATGTTTACAGAACGAAATTGAGAAACAACCTTTGTATTTCAGTTGCTCATAAGAACCAACACCCAGGTACACAGTTGGGGTACCAGTAGGAAATCAATTGACAAGGTTATCCTTGCGCACAGCCTAAAAGTTGGTTAATGACAATGACATCTAGTATTAAAATACTGTCCCAAGAGATTATTTCCTTTCTATCTTTCTACTCACAGAATGTCTGCTGCTGGATATAAATTATGGACAAAAGAACTCATTTGGAGAAATATTGACCCAGTCATACTTCATAGGTTTATGACCACCTTGAGAGAAATGAACCTTGTGAAATTATAACTGCTGAACTTCAACCAAGATCTTTTCAAAGACAGACCTCAAGGGGAAAGAAAGAGAAGGCTAAGGTTGGGGGAGAAGAAAATCAAGAGTGCCTCAAGAAAGAAAGAGGAGGACCAAGGAAACAGACCAGGGGATCTGACAGCAAAGTAATGATGATAACACTATTTCTATAATTCCATTCATCAAGCAGCTTTATTTTAGACACTTAAGTCTTCAGGGTAAGTATTTCCACTGAAACTATACACAAAATGTGGTGTGTACATTTTCCCATAACCTTCATCAGATTTTCAAAAGACTCAGTAAACTAAAAAGGTTAAGAACCACAATGTGGCCAGTCGCAGTAGCACACACCTGTAATCCCAGCAGTTCGGGAGGCTGAGGCAGGAGGATTATAAACTCAAGGCCAGCCTTAGCAACAGAAAGGCACTAAGCAACTTAGCAAGATCCTGTCTCTAAATAAAATACAAAATAGGGCTGGGGATGTAGCTCAGTGGTTGAGTGCCCCTGAGTTCAATCCCTGGTACCCCTGATAAAACAAAAAGAACCAAAGTGTGGCTGATTAAAGAAACTTGCAAAACATTTGAGCTTTCTTCAGAGACAAATGGAAATTGGTTTCCCTTTCCCTTAAATCTGAAGTGAGCTATGACTCTTTTGACCAATAGGGGAGAATCACGGATGCATCAACTACAGCTCCAAGCTCAGTCTGTAGGAGGATAAGTAACTCCTACCTAGTCTTCTGGAGCCCTGAGCAGCTACCCTGAAACAACTGTTTCAGCTACCCTGAAACAACCAAGCCACATGGGAGAGGCCCCAGACATACCGTGTGAATAGAAAAGGAGACCAAGAACAACAAGGCATCCAATATGTGAAAGCAGAAGCCGTCTTGACGTTTTATCCCACAGTCCTGTGGCTGCCAAATTGATCAGAGATGAATCACCCAGTCTGGCCCTTCCAGAAATTCTAACCCACAAAATTATGATCAAAATAAAATATTTGCATTTAATCATGAAATTCAGACATAAGCTGTTTTAGAGCAAGAGATAATCATAACACACTGGAATTTTTTTAAAGTCTTATGAATATTACATATAACTCAAAACTTTTGGACAGTTTGTGAAACTGTCTAACACATAATTCTAAGCCAAACCTTTTTCTGTCCATCATGTTGCTTACTAATGAAACATTTAACTCTTTGTCATAAAAGAAGCAAAATCTTACCAAAATAAAAGCATAAAAAATCAGAATTTATCAAACTTGTCTTCAATGTAAATGCCATATGTTCTATTGTTCTTTATGTTTAATTTCTTTCCAGTCCTCTAATTTCCTTGTATGTTCTATTCATTGTTGTTTTTGTTGACCTGCCTTTTTAAATCTTATTACGTTACCACATACTTCTGGTAAACTATTTTGTTCTCAAAAGACTTAACCGATGAGGTCTTCTTGAATAACCTATGGATGCTTTGCTACTTCTGAGATAGTCTCTCATTTTATCTTTGCTACAGATAGATTCGGGTAATTTGATCACACAAAGGCATAGAAAAAAAATCCTGATTTTTTTTTACTTGTTTAAGTTTAAATCTATCCTTCTCTAGGATTTTATATATGACATTTTCCTTTCTTATTACTTTGAGACAGAAGAAAACATCAGTTTTATATATTCAGTTATATATATTCAATCTTAAAGTGCATATATTTTCCTAAAATTTTGCAACCTTTCCCCTTACCTGAAATGAAAACACAGGAAGTCTTGCAACTTTTGCATCAATCTTAAGCACAAGTCCTAGAAACCATTTCAAACTCTCATTTAAAAATTAGATTATTTAATTCCACATAACAATCAAAACTCCATAATAATTTTTACATTAATGTCCCATCTGTTTTGTTACAGCCTGTTGCAAATGAAACACCTGCAGACATCTTTCTGGCATCTTCTTTCTTTTCCCTCAGTTTTTCCTTTAGCATGCTAACCTTGGCTCCTCTGCATCTTGCAATTATTTTCAGGAGAAAGAGGTGGTGGAGGAGAGAGAGATGGTGATGCCTCACTAATATGGTTGAAAGTTGGCTTTGTGCTTTCTGGACCTGGCAGGTTTTTAGCCCACTCTGCATTTCATGGGTACTTTGGTTCGTTCTTCAGAAATTCCTCCATCTCTTCAGTTCCCTTGATGTTGATCATGCACTCCCCTCTGGTTCATGTTTCTGTAGCCCCCTAAAACTCCAGGAGTATACTTCCAGCTCTGTATGCTGGGCTTCCATTTTCTCTCCAGGCATCCCATTTGAGTAAGGTCTTAGATAACTCTACACTGCAACTCTCACGAGCAGGAAAGAGGGAAATGTGCTATTTTGTTTTAAACCACATTGCCACCCTTTCCCCGACAGCTCAATTTCTTCCCTTATGTTTTAGTCAGCTTTTTCATCCCTCTGACCAAAAGACCTGACAAGAGTGATTTTAGAGGAGGAAAATTTTATTTGGCATTTGTGGTTTCAGAGTCCATAGATGGCCTACTCCAGGGACCCACCTCCTACAGCCATATCCTACCTGCCTACAGCTACCACCCAGTTAATCCATATCAGTGGATTACGTTAAGGCTCTCAAAACCCAATCATTTTACTTTCTAGCATTGTCACATGCATGAGCTTTTGGGGGACATCTCATATCTAATTCATAATACCTTCCCTGACCATGACAATTTGGATACTAATTAGATAATGATACAGTTCAAGTCCATTCCAAAATGTGTACAGTTGTGTTTCTATATCCCAACTACCTGCACCTTTTTTTTTTCCTCACTGCAGTTTGCCCTTCCCAAAATGCTTTCTGTATAAATAATATTTATTCTTAGCCAAGGTCACCCAATAACAATTTTTAATCTATAATAAGTGATGTTGTGGGTTCCCAGAGTTAATGTCAATTCAAAAGGACCCTTTAAAGTTGGTTATAAATGATCTTTCATGGTGTTAGTGTTTTCAAGTCTTTAACTTTTAGTGCATAATTTCAATTACCTTGCTTTGACACAAAGGTATAATTTTAATGAAAAATATCTGCTAATCTCACCTTTCCTGGAACCAGTGCCTTATGCAAAGATTGCAATACTAGCTCTTCAGAGAAATTTATGGAAATTATATGTCTTTATATTCCCTGATGATAAGTCCTGAAGGAGACAAGTAGCAAAAATCACGTTCTATCTTTTTTACTCTGTATTTTTAAATTGTAAAATTAAAAACAAATGTTATGATCATTTACAGCTATTTGGTATTTCCCTTCTCAATGTTGAAAGTGGTGATTTATTTTCATTACCTGAAACATCATACCTTAATCAGTAGTGTAGCATTTCCAGTTTGCTTTTTTCATTTTTTCACAGGACTTCTAACCCAACCTGTAAAATTCCTCAAAAGAAAACACTCATTTTTATTTAATTCCTACTTCAAACTTATTGTGCTTCTTCATAAAGAAACATTTAAAAAAAAAACACCTTCTTCACCATGAAATAACTATCTTTTCAAATGTTCTGCATTTGAGTCTCTTTACATTTCATTTTTTCATCTGATTTGGCATCTTCACATTGCCACTCTAAATTTTGAAAATATAGGAACTCCATTTGTTTGGACAAAGAAAATACCATGCCTGGTGTATTTGGTTAAAGGGTGTTATCTTCAAGATCTTTCTTTCTGTAATTGTTAATTTTGTGTCAACTTATCTAAGCCACAGGGTGCCCAGATTAAACATATTTCTATTAGTGTCTCACAATGCTTCCAGATGAGATTAGATTTTGAATCAGTCAGCTCAGTGCAGTACATGGCTTTCCCCAATGTAAGTGGCATTATCCAATCCCCCAAGGGACCAAATAGAACAAAATTTAGAGAAATCAAGGAGTCCTTCCCTTAATGCATATTTGGTTGAGCTAGAACATCAGTCTTCTCCCTTTTTCAGACTTGTATTTATATCATCAGTTTCCCTGATTCTCAGGACTTCAGACTAGGACTGGAATGACATCACCAGCTTTCTTCCGTCTCCAGTTTAAAAATTGCAGATCATAGGATGCTCTATTGTCAAAATTCACATTTTTCTGATTTAAGTTTCTTAAGAAAACATTAATACACTTATACACTCAATTTCTCAAAATCTGATTTATTTTCTTTTCAGTGTGACAAGAAACTCCATAACCTCAATAATCTCAACAACTGATCAATATTCTCACTTCTGGAAATTCATTAAGAACATAAATGGAAGGATCAATAAACATAATATATTCATTGAAACATTGCCTTTAATAGAAATTTTCAAAGAAGAATCTAAGCATCCAAATATACTGAACTCCTGGGTTCAATCCCCTGTACTGAAAAAGAAAAGAAAAACAGCATTCAGGAATAGTATATGCATAATTGCTTGAAAAAAGAGTTTAAATATGGAGAAGAATTTCAGGGCAATATATTAAATTTTTTTTAAATGTATCGAATGATTTTTTACAAGGATTCAAAGACAATTCAATGGCGAAAGAATAGTCTTTCAACAAATAGTACTTGGGCAACAGAAAATCCGCATGCAAATGAAATAAAACAGTCATAATAGCCAAGTTGAAACAACCCAAATGTCCATCAACTGGTGAATGAATAAATAAATCTATACAATGGAATATTACTCAGGAAAAAAAATGAAAAAAGTACTGATATATGCCATAACATGATGAACCTTGAAAACACTATGTTAAGTGAAAGGCCCAGTCATAAAAGTCCACATATTGTAAATCTCACTTATAGGTACTGTACAGAATATGCAAATCCATATAGACAGAAAGTAGATTAATGCTTGTCAAGGTCTAAGGGAGTGGGAGAAATAGGAAGAAACTGCTAATGCCTACAGAGTTTCTTTTGGAGCTGATAAAATGTTCAAAATTAGATTGTGATGATGGTTATATAATATGAACATAGTGCTGATATATAGTGTGATCGCTAATGTGATATATATACTGTGAATCTGTGAATATGCTGAAAACCACTGCACTATCCATTTAAATAGGGGAATTTCATGGTTTATAAAATATATCTCAATAAATGCATTTTAAAAAGATAAAGGATGGTTGCAGTTTAGAATGTTCTTCAAAATTTTGTGTTACCACATGATTTAATATACATAATTATGTATGGAAATCAAAGCACACTATTCTCTAATATGCTGGAATTCTACCAGTTTATTTTCATTGAATAGTAATAATGAATAAATTCCCTAGCTCCTAAAATTTATGAAAACAAAAATATAAAAGGAGCCTAAACTGTATTTTGACCATATCTGTGTTGAAATGGATCAAAAACTGAGAACAATGAAAATCCACACCCAGAAAACTGGTCACAATTAAAATTATTCTGCTTTAAACTGTTTAATTAATGCAGTATTAAAATTGGTCCATGAAAAATGGCAGTGGAAAGTATGTAGTGTCATTAATATGACATCGGACTGTCACATTCCTAGAGTTACAAGATAAATCTACTTTTGTCCTCAAGCCTCCC
The DNA here is from genome assembly GCA_004024805.1 of Geosciurus inauris. Classification (NCBI taxonomy): domain Eukaryota; kingdom Metazoa; phylum Chordata; class Mammalia; order Rodentia; family Sciuridae; genus Geosciurus; species Geosciurus inauris. The sequence continues at coordinate 43,354 of PVHX01014713.1, forward strand.
ATAACTATCAGAATGTTACTTTCTTACTTGCCTTTAATTTTGCCTTTCTGGTTTAAATAGACCCCTGCTCCACACACACAGTCATTTCTTATATGTAGTAGTTTTCTTGTCACTCAGTATTCTGATTTCATCTCTGTTATCAAGAACATTAGAGAATGCAATGTCCAGATTGATTTAACTAACACAACACACAGTACAATGGTAATCTCTTTTAATCTAGTTTAACAAGTAGGCAAATGCATGGCATTCATGTCACCATTCTTCTATCTCATACCCATACCCATACCTATGACCTTCCTTCCCAGGAAAGCCTTCAAACTGGTTATTGCTAGCATAGGGAAAGCAACTAACTACAGTCTGATCATTTGTATCTGGGTATTTTATTGACAGTTGGCTACCCATAATACAAGACTGAGTCCACCCAGTGTAGAAGGGAAGGGGTACCTTTCCTACTTTTATGAGACATCATATGTCATTACTCTTTAGCCCACAGGTATAACACAGCAATTATCTAGAAATGACAGTAAGTCCATTACATGACCTCTGGGTAAGCTTTCACAGGAGAAAATGGGTATAACAAAGTTTTGTATGTTGATTTTACATTTTTGAAGTATAATAACTATATTAGTTCAAATAGTATTTTGGTAAAGTCTTTAGGGTTTTCTATAAGATCATGTTATCTACAAATAGAGAATTTTATTTCTTCCTTTCCAATTTGGATGCCTTTCATTTCCTTTTCTTATCTAATTGCTCTGGTTAGGACTTCCAAGGCTATATTGAGCAGTGATGAAACTAAACATCCTGATTCCTGATCTTAGAAGAATATTTCCCAGTATTTCACCATTAAGTATGATGTTAGTTGTGACTTTTCACATCTGACCTATATTGTGTTGAAACATATTTCTTCTATACCAAATCTGTTGAGTTTTTCTCATGAAAGAGTATTGGATTTTATCAGATTTTTTTTCTGCATCTCTTGAGATAATGGTATGATTTTTATCCTTCATTCTATTAATGTTGTTATAACCTTAACTGATTTGTGTATATTGAACAATCCTTGAATCAAAGGGACAAGTATGATCTTTTCAATGTACAGTTGAATTATTTTGCTGCTCTTTTTGTTAAGGATTTTTACATCCATTTATCAGAGAAATTGGCCTATAGTTAGTTTGGTTTTGTTGTTGTTGTTGTTGTTGTTGTTTTGGGGTTTTTTGATACCAGAGATTGAACTCAGGGGTTCTCAACCACTGAGCCACATCCCCAGCCCTATTTTGTGTTTCATTTAAAGACAGGGTCTCGGGGCTGAGGCTGTGGCTCAGTGGCAGAGCGCTTGCCTCGCATGTGTGAGGCACTGGGTTCAATCCTCAGCACCATATACAAATAAATAAACAAAATAAAGACACTGTGTCCATGCATACCTAAAAAATATTAAAAAAAAAAAAAAAGCCAGAGTCTCACTGAGTTGCTTAGCACCTCATCATTGTCGAGGCTGGCTTTGAACTCTCAATTCTCCTGTCTCAGCATCCCAAAGTGCTATAGTTTTTGCTTAGGTTTTATTTCTTTGGGTTTTGCCGTACTGGAAATTGAACCCAGTGGCATTCTACCAGTGATTCCTTTTTAGTTTTTTAGTTGGTTGGTTGGTTGGTTGGTTGGTTGGTTGGTTGGTTGGTTTTTCAGGCAGGGTCTCACTAAGTTTCCAAGGTTGGCCTCAAACTTGTGACCCTCCTACCTTAGCCTTCTGAGTCGGTGGGATTATAGGCATGTGTTAACACACTCAGCCTTGGTTTTCCCTTTTATGTCTTTGTCAGCCTTGTTATCCTGGTAATTCAGGGCCCACATTATAAGTTACGAAGAGTTCCCTTCTCTATAATGTCTTAGATGAATTTCAGAAGGATTAGTATTAATTCTTCTCTAAATTTCTGGTTGAATTTCCAGTGAAGCCATCAAGTCCTGAACTTTTTTATGAAGGGAGGTTTTTGATTACTGATTCAATCTCCTTACTTATTATTAGTCTATTTCATATTTTCTATTTCTTCATGATTCAATCTTGGTAGGTTGTGTTTCTAGGAATTCATCCATTTATTCTAGGTTTTCCAATTTGCATATGATTATAACCTATGATGCTTTGTATTTATCTGCCTTCAGTTGAAACATCTTGTGTTATGTTTAACACACTATTTGAGCCTTCTCTCTCTTTTCTTAGTCAATGTAGCAAAAGTTTATAATTTTATTTTTTTTAAAAAATAATCTTAGTTTCATTGATCTTATTATTCTTAATTCTCTATTTCTTTTATTTCTACTCTAATCTTTATTATTTTCTTCCATCTGCTAACTTAGGGTTTAGCTTTTTCTTATTTTTCCAGTTTCTTGAATAGTAAAGTTAACTGCTTATTTGAGAGTTATAAACTTTTTAGTACTGTTTTGTTGCGTTCCCTAAATTTTGAAAATTGGTATTGTTTCTTCTTCTTTTTCTTTTCTTTTTTTTTTTTTGACTCAAAATATTTTCTTTTTGATTTTTTATGGACATATTAGTGGTTCAGAAGCATGTTTCCTATTTTCCACTTACTTGTAAACTTTTAGATTTTCTACCTACTTTTGATTTCTAGTTTCTTACCATTGTAGTTGGAAAGATACTTGATATTTCAATCCTATAAAATGTGTTAAGCCATGTTTTGTGGTATAATACATGATCTATCTTGGAGAATGTTCCATGTGTACTTGGAGAATGTTCCATGTATTAGGGTTGTGGGGATGGCCTGGCACTGTGGTAAACATGGAACTTGTGGCCTCAGGTGCAGTGCCTGGTCTACATGGGTAGACCTGGGTCCTGGGTACATAGGCTGGTGCCTGAGATGGCACAGGTGATCAGGAGCTTGGGTCTGGAAGGCCTTACCAATTACTGGGGATGGCCTGCAACCCACATCCACAAGGTAGGCTTGGGTGCTGGTCCCACATGGCCCCACAGGACCATTCTATAGACCACAGGGGCCATTCTGGTGCTTGGGGCTAAAGAAGCCATCCAGGGACTAGGATTTATTTGTGCAGAAATAGGAATTTTATTTTTTCCTGTGTGCTATGTTCCAAGTAAAATGTATTTAAATCATGCAATCCATTTAAGAATACAATAAATTATTTAATGTGGTTTTATACTATCATTATAATTTATATTGAGTCTCAGTCCTGTATGAAGATATAGATGGCAAATCAAGTTGTTTACTCAGTTCTTCCCTATTCCATATTGAAACTAAGAAACAATAAACAGGGGCCCTATTTTACTCTGGGTTTCTCTGTCCTAGCAAAGCATACATTCTTGAGACCAGCAGGACAAGAACCAAGTCTATCCCCATCACAGGTGTTGGATATGTGGGAAACAGTCAAAAATATTTGCTGCATGTTGAATACATATTGTGTGACCAATTTTCCTCAAGTCTCACAATCAAAAATTTATTTTAAGTGGACAAGTTAGGGGATAAAAAGGCAGCTCAGTGATAAAGTACCTGCCTAGTATGTGTGAAGTCCTGAATTCAATCCCCAACAACACAGAAAAATAAATCAATAAATAAAATTAAAAGGGCAAGTTAAAGATTCTTGGCCTAAAGCAATGATCACTTTTGATCTTAAGGAACAGCAAGTGCCAATGTCATATAAATCTACCAGGACTCAATTCTACCAATGCACCAGAGCTTTCCAAAATCAATGCTGTATTAATAACACTTTGTTCTCAATCATTTTAAAATAAGTTAATTTCTTCAGCTCTAGAAAACTAGGAATGGAATATTCACATTGTCTCTAATTTTTCTTGCCCCAAATTTGCATCCATATACTTCCAAATACTCATTTGTCTTCACCTCAACACAACTTGCCTCAAATTTTAAATCCAAAGTATTGAGATCACAATGCACAAAACTGTGGTCGCTGTCAACATAGAACAGAATCAAATTTTAATCTGGATTTTATTTCCCATCATTCTCTACAGACTCTTCATGTCACTGGCCTCTGGTCCCTATGTACAGCCACAAGATGTGCTTCATTCACTGCACTCATCCTATTTTATCACAGTTATGTCATTTTCCTGAGTTAACATTCCCATCACCATTATTTGAGGACTGTGACAAGCAGAACACCTGATGCGGAAACACTGGAGCATGCTATCTATGTGGCTTTCAACAGAGCAGTTCCAAATCCCTGTAGTTTGACTGCCATCTAGAGAAGGGAAGAGATGCTGAAATCAACCAAACTTAAGCAATAAGTGCACTTTTTTCTAACCCCTTGGAAAAGAAGCCATAAAGGAAGGCATTTTAAACAAGAAATGTAGAAAATACTTAAATGTTGTGTGGTACTATTAATCTGTTTTTCACAAAGCAGTGTGCAGCAATTATATTCTATTTCTAAGGAGAAATGATACTATTAGTGATAGCAATCTGCTTGCTATTGGATTTATGTTACAGATTCCTCGTGAAAATATACATCAAGGTAATGTAGTTATTATATCTGTGCATGTGCAATGCTGTAATTAAAACGGAGTAGTTGTTCTTATTCAATCTTCCAGATTGTCTGTGGTTTATTTCCTTCTGGCATCGGATGTTTCATCTTAAAATAGATTTTTGAACCTCTCTATGCTGTTCCTGTTATATTAATTCTGATATTACTGGGCCAGAAATTTCTTCAGCTTTGTACAATGCCCTTTGAGCAATTGTATCATGAAGCAGCTTCCAAAAAAAACCTGACTACACAGGGGATTTGAAAGATAATTTCTTTCAGGAAAATCACTATAAAGTTTTCTGTTTATATACACCAAATATATTGATTTTCTTCTGGTTTTTCCTGTCATGACATCTCAAAGAGTTGGTGGATCTCATTGCTCTTCTCATTACCGTAGGAATTACCTGTAACTCAAATGCCAAGGAGTTAAATCTTGAGTTTATTGAAATTCTCAGCCAGGAATTTGTTTGCCACAGTTTGCAAATAATGGTGATCAGTTAAAGTCAGGAAAATGGAAAAACTGAAATGGGATTAACACCTGAGAAAGATTAACACCTGAAGGCTCGCATTGGGACAAAGAAACAAGGGATATAAAAAATTCATGAAGTATTAATAGAAATTCACGGGATAACTTTCCACCCCAGTCCACGTTGCCAGGCAGCTCATGATTGTGCGCTGCTCTCTCTTTGAAGATGTTGGGTTTAAAAACAGGGGCCAGGTAAGCTTTGGTAAAAGAGAACGAGTGTCTGAAAGCACATGGGAGCAAATCTGCAGCAAGAAGAAATCAATAAAGAATATTCTATTTCTACTCTCCTTGTTCAAAAGACATTAAACCTATTTTAAAATATGATTCCATGGAAAGTATTATGTTTGGGTTTGTTTTTCTTTTTATTGGTTCTTGGTTCTTTTTAGTTATACATAACATTAGGACTGATTTTGACATAATCCTAAAAGTATGGAATATGATTTGCTCTAATTAGTCCCCAGTACTTCCCCTTTCTTTCTCCTCCTCCCTCTCCAAGTTCCCCTCCTTCTACTTTACTGATCTTTCTGCTGTCTACTTATAGTTCTTTTTTAAATTAGTGTCTTGTGGATGCACATGAAGGTGAGTCACTGTGGTATATTCATATGTGTACATAGGTAAGTTAGGTCAGATTCATTCCACTACTTCTCTAAGCAACATTAGCTTGGAAATATTCTAGTGTGAGATTACTTGTTGTGAGACTGAGCCCAGTTAAACTTAGGTGAGGTCTGGGTGCTCCCAGTACAGGTCCTCAAACTTTTTCTTAAAGGTCCAGATAGTAAAACAATTTTTGGCTTTGGGAACAATATGGTCACAACAACTCAAGTGCCTAAAACAGCCTGAAAGCTGCCTCAGACATACATATAGGCATGACCATGTTCCAACCAATCTATGTTTACAAAAACAAGAATGATCTTCATTTATATGTGGAATCTAAAAAACTGAATTCATAGAAGCATAAAGTAGAATGGTGGTTGTCAGAGACTGTGAAGTGGGGAAAATGGAGAGATATTAATCAAATGGTATGAGTTTCAGTTAGTCAGTTCTGGAGATCCATTGTGAAGCATGGTGGCTATACTTAATGTATATGTGAAAATTTAAAATAACAGAT
>PVHX01014714.1:0-49363 GCA_004024805.1 Geosciurus inauris
AAACAGAAGACATTCCCAACCTTGGCATTATTGATATTTTGGCCTGAATAATTCTTTTTTTTTTTTGGTAACGGGGATTGAACTCAGGGGTACTCGACCACTGAGCCACAGCCCCAGCCTTACTTTGTGTTTTATGTAGAGACAGGGTCTCACTGAGTTGCTTAGTGCCTCGCCGTTGCTGAGGCTGGCTTTGAACTCGCAACTCTCCTGTCTCAGCCTCCCAAAGTGTTAGGATTACAGGCGTCTGCCACTATGCCCAACTTGGCCTGAATAATTCTAATGTAGTTTGGGATGTTTAAGGAGCATCCTTGGCCTCAACCTACTGGTGCAATTAATATCACTCCTTCAAATTACAACAATTAAAAATACCTCTGAACGTTTCCAAATGTCCCTGAGGAGCAAAATCACCACTGAAATAGAAATCTGAAGATAGTTAAAACAATATGTAGTTCACATAAGTAACTACATAGAAGATTTTAGTACCATTGACCAAGATTTAGTACCATTTTTCCTCTTATAGTGAAAACAATGTCTAGTTTTAAAACTGTTCATTAAGAAACAACAGTATTGGTTATGGTTGTGCATGCCTGTAATCCCAGCAATTCGGGAGGCTGAAGCAGGAGGGTTGCAAGTTTGAGGTCTCTCAGCAATTTAGCAAGGCCTTAAGCAACTTAGTGAAAGAACAGTATTTTATGAAATCTGAAAAAACTACTCTGAATTTATTATTTCTCTACAAAATATGAAGCTCTATTTCTAAGTGTAATATTACTGTTGAGAAAAAGTGGGTTCACCAGATTGGACAGGGAGTGTGGGGTGAAGGGATGGGGAATGGGAATGGGAAGGACAGAATGAATCAAACATAACTTTCCTATGTTCAGATAAGAATTCATGACCAAGCTGGGCGCGGTGGCTCAAGCCTGTAATCCCAGCACTTTGGGAGGCTGAGACAGGAGAATCACAAGTTCAAAGCCAGCCTCAGCAACGGCAAGGTGATAAGCAACTTAGTGAGACCCTGTTCCTAAATAAAACACAAAATAGGGCTGAGGATGTGGCTCAGTGGTGGAGTACCCCTGAGTTCAATCCCCAGTACCAAAAAGAAAAAAGAATTCATGACCAGTTTAACTCCTATCACGTACAAACACAAGAATGGGAAGTTATACTCCATGCATGTATAATATGTCAAAATACACTCTACTGTCATGTGTAACTAGATAGAATAACCAAAAAAATAAGTGGTGGGCCTAAGAAAATATAAGTGGAAAGGAATGCTATCTTAGCTAGTGACCACAAAGTAAGAAACCAGCTGGGCACAGTGATATGTGCCTATAATCCCAGTTGCTCGGGAGGTTGAGGCAGGAGGATGGCGAGTTCAAAGCCAGCCTCAGCAAAAGTGAGGCACTAAGCAACTCAGTGAGACCCTGTCTCTGGATAAAATACAAAAAAGGGCTGGGGGTGTGGCTCAGTGGTTGAGTACCCGAGTTCAATCCCCGGTGTCCCCCTCCCAAAAAATAAGAAACCAAACAGACAGTATGGATCAATTATAGTGAAATCAAAAGTGCACTAATGTGTTAATACATAGACAGTATTTATTGACAAAATGTTTTGTGCCAGGCCTGCTATTGCTTCTGAAAACAGAGATTAAAAAAACAAAAAACCATAACAAAATAACTGCTATCTTTGTCTTAAAAAGCTCAGGTTAGTGGTGGCACATGAACACATAGCTAATTAATTTGGTTAAATTGTCACAGAAAAAGCAGTACTGGAAAAATGATGACAGAAACATCCACTGGTGATTTATAGTAAAATGACTGAAAAACAAATCTTATTTTATTTATTTATTTTTTTTGGTACTGGGGATTGAACTCAGGGGCACTCGACCCCTGAGTCACATCCCCAGCCCTATTTTGTGTTTTTATGTAGAGACAGGGTCTCACTGAGTTGCTTAGTGCCTCGCCATTGCTGAGGCTGGCTTTGAACTCGCGATTCTCCTGTCTCAGCCTCCCTAAGTGCTGGGATTACAAGCGTGAGCCACCGCGCCCGGCTGAAAAACAAATCTAAGAGATTTTAAGAGCCTTACTCGTGTAAGCAGTATGGTTCATACTTTGGCCAGGTTTCTCACTGTCAACCATAAGCAAAGATGCACTTCATGTAATCCACATGGAAGATATCTCTCTCGTTTTTTTTTTTTTTTTGGTACCAGGGATTGAACTCAGGGGCACTCAACCATTCAGCCACATCCCCATCCCTATTTTGTGTTTTATGTAGAGACAGGGTCTCACTGAGTTGCTTAGTGCCTCATCGTTGCTGAGGCTGGCTTTGAACTCACAATCCTCCTATCTCAGCCTCCCAAAGTGCTGAGATTACAGGTTTGAGCCTCTGAGATCTCTTTTGTTACAAATAAATTTAGCATTAGTTAATTGATTCAAGTTGAAGCACCTGGACTATTTTGCCCAAACTATCAGGATAAATAGTTCAATTATTAATTTAGTGGAGACTTCAGGGTGCTGTGGTCTAATGAATTAAACCAGTGAATGTCAGTTTGGGAGACTGACATTTATGTTAATATATATAAGTATAAAATATAAAAGTATTGTGCACATTTTAGTACTAAGATTTGGAACACTTGGGAAAGTATTTCCACTTACATTCTGCTTTCCTACTTGTTTCCTGATAAATGCCTTTAAATGTCCTATTTCTTCAATGATTCAATGACCTCAAACTGCTGCCTGGCTTTGCATTAGAGGGGTAAAATAAAGTTATGCTGGGTGTGCTGGCACAAACCTGTAATCCCAGAAACATGGGAAGCTGACGCAGGAGGATCACAAGCTCAACACCAGCCTGAGCAACTTAGTGAGGCTCTATGCTAGTTTGCAAGTTTTGCTGGTCTCAAAATACAATAAAGCATAAAAAGGGCTGGGGATGTAGCTCAGTGGTAAAACACCTTTTGATTCAATCCCTAGTGCATGTGTGTATGCGCGCACGCGCACGTGCACACACACCACACACACACAAAAGTTAAACCATTAAAAAACTCACAGAAACACAGCTTCAGTCCCTTTTCTGTCAAGTTGGAAATAGATACATTTGGCTTACTGAAATCATGGCACTGAGCAGGGCAGGAAGTCAGCCTAAAAACACAAGTTTTACATTATGTTTATTGGTCTTCCTAGATCTGCTGACACTGCAAGAATGTCACATCATCAAGGAAATGGGATTGAGATGACATACTATAGGAAGTGAAAGCACAATAGCTATGTATGTTCATCAGATATTTTGGGTTCACTCAGTTTCTTACTAGGCATCTGCTAGAATAGCATCTCTTGATCTACTTATGGTTGAAGGAGTAATGTAACTCTGGCACACATTGCATGTCTGTCTGGAGCATTGAACTACCAGAGACACTTCTGAGTTTTCTCTCCTTATGGGAACACTTACCAGCAACACTTGAGAGACAGCTTCTCCATCAGCTTGAATCTACCAAGTGGCCACTATGAGCACAGCCCTCTGCTGAACTATGATGGCTGTGTGCCAATTATTGCTTTAAGCCAAGAATTTTTGAACTTTCTCAGTAGAGGTGGTATTTTGTTATGCACACCCTACTGTGTCACAACTATTCAACTCTGCTTTGTGTGGCATGCAGCTGATCATAGAACATTCATATAAGAAGGGGTGTGGTTGTTTTATTTATAAAAACAGATGGAAGCCCACTTAGCCACAGGACTGTAGTCTGAGGATTCCTGTGTTAAGTCACAGAACTTTCAGGGTTATTATTGTGGAATAACTCAGCCTAGCTTGCTATCCTGTGGGTTGTGAAATGTGATATCCTATGGGATAAGCTGAACCCCCAAAGGAGAATCTTTGTCATCTGTGTTGACTCACTTATTTGTTTCCCTTTAAACATCTTTCCTTTTCCTTGAAGATCCTAATTTAGCTACCACGAGTTTTAACTTTGGGTAACTGCTACTGGGTTAAATATCAAGGAAAAGCAGAAGGCACCTTTCTTTTTTTTTTTTTTTTAAAAAGAATCTTTATTTTATTCATTTATTATTTATATGTGGTGCTGAGGATCGAACCCAGTGTCTCACGCATGCTAGGCAAGTGCTCAACCACTGAGCTACAGCCCCAGCCCCTAGAAGGCACCTTTCTTTGGTACACCTTATCACAAGCTCTTTTCAAATCAAACCTGAATTATTAGAGGTCTCTTTGATTCTCATACTATGGCATGCATCAGAGTCACCTAGTGGGCTTATTAAAGCACAAATTGCTGGGCTTCGTGGGAATATCTGATTTTGTAGGTCTGAGGAGAATTTGTCTACTGGACTATATCTGATGTCAATAACATTGGTCAAGTTCTGAGGAATCAGTGATTTTTCAAATTTTAATGTATATAATAACCTCCTGAAGATTTATTACAATGAAGATTAACTCAGTACATCTGGCCGGAAGTCTGCATTAGTGGTGATGAGAGTTAATAGTGGTTGGGTTTGAGTACACTTGGAGTTGCACTCCTTGTAATCTTTATTTCCAGTCTTTAGGCCAAGCATAAAACGTAATTGTTTATCATAGTGCTAAGTATAGTTTAGGTCCTTAATTTTTTTTTTTTTGGTACTGAGGATTGGACTCAGGGGTACTCCACCAGAGCCACATCCCCAGCCACATCCCCATAAAACACTATTTTGTGTTTTATGTAGAGACAGGGTCTCACTGAGTTGCTTAGTACCTGGACATTGCTAAGGCTGGCTTTGAATTGGTGATTTTCCAGTCTCAGCCTCCCAAAATGTTGGGATTACAGGAGTGTGCCACCACGCCCAGCTGGTCCTTAAATCTTTTTTTTTTGGTACTGAGGATTGGACTTAGGGGTACTCGACCAGAGCCTCATCTCCAGCCCTATTTTGTGTTTCATGTAGAGACAGGGTCTCACTGAGTTGCTTAGCACCTCGTTGTTGCTGAGGCTGGCTTTGAACTTGTGATTCTCCTGTCTCAGCCTCCCTAAGTGCTGGGATTACAGGCTTGAGCCACCGCGCCCAGGTTGGTCCTTAAATCTTGAATAACTTTAGGTCAACTTTCACTTTTCTCATATCTAACATAACTGGTTAGCAAATCTACTAGTTCCATCACAATATATAATGAATCCAACACCTGTCATCACCTTCGTGGTTTGACCTTGCTCCTAGCTACCAAAGCTACCAAACACGGGCTGGATTATTTCAGTAGCTTCCCACTGGTTTCCAGGCTTCTGCTCTTGCTCCACCCTCTCACCTCCAAAACACTTTCTGTAAATTCTTTAAGCTGCAGCAATAGTGGTTAAACCAGAGGTTGACCATGAAACTAAGACTACCTATTTCACTCAGCAAATGCGGGAGTCCTCACAGTAGCCTATCAGACTCTACAAGACTGGGTCCTTTTTGTCTTGGACTTCCTTTCCTGCTGTGCTCCAGCCACTGTGGCCTCCCTGCTTATCCTCAAGCATTTCAGCTCAGATCTTGGTACTTTGTTCCCTTAACCGAGAATTCTTCAAGGCAATTGCCTGGAATTCTTCCTCACTTCATTCAGTCCTGGTTCTCGTATCACTCAGCAAAGCTTTTCCTTTGTCAATTCATGGATGTGCACCTGTCTTCCCCCTAGTTAGACTGTATACAGATTTTGATCACAGTCCCTACACCGAAGAGTTCCTAGCATACAGTTAGGTGCTCAAATATTTGAATGACTATATAATAGACTTTGCAACTAACTGGAATATCTCAAGGCCAGAGGCTGCTGTTGTTTCCCCAGGATCCCTCAGGATGCACTGTTGCCAACTAGTATTCCTCATTTTATTCCCCAAGGAACAGTGGGTTTAGCAGAACTTTCATCTAAATCCCCTTTTCATGGAATTTAAATTATAAATTGGCAATTTACTGTTTCCATACATTATTTTGCTGAATTTTCCACTGATTATATCCTTTTAATACATTTCCCTCCAGCAGTTGGTTTCTCATTTTGTTTGCTGTCCACACCCACCCCACCCAAAACCCGGAATAATTTTCTTGGAGAAGGAAAAAAGAAAGTATTTCATTCAATATTCTCTTAAAGTTTTAGGTAAATCTAAAACAAACGAAATGCCTAATAATTCATAATACTCAGGCCTACTAGACACAGGTCATCTCAGAACGGCTGAAAATGATTTTTAACATGAGCTCGTAGTTTTAAGACTTCAAAAGCGACCAACCACGTTCATTCCCCACGCATTCTACAGAGAACTCCTGGGTTACTGGGTGATTGTTTTGTGGGAAAGGAGCGAATTGTCCTTTTTTCAGAAGACCTCTTGGGGTGAGGAAGTTTGCTCGCTCTGCGTACAGAAGGAATCCTAGAAGCTGGGAATGCACCGCCCACCCACCCCACGAACCCCTTCACTTGCAGAAACCTTTGCCCCCCGCCCCCACCAAATAAGGGATCTTCATGGGGCAGTCGCCAGCTCCACAGCAGCTGCTTGACACCTATTGTCCCCGTTTGGACGTCAAGCGACTTCGCCTGAAGGACCCCAGCTTCGATTTCGCTCAAAACTCAAGGCACTGCTCCTACGGCCTCCGGGGGTCGTTCCGACCTGCGACATGTGGCTGCCCCCCGGCGCAAGGGCTTAGACCGTGCAGAGAGGGGGTAGGACCGGCGCTTCCCGGCAGGCGTTCGCGCCGGGCAGCCCGACGACCGCGAAGGCCCCCGCGCCCCGCTTCTCCCGCCCCCCCGCGCCCCGAGGGCTGGCTAGCTAAGTCCCTCCCGCTGCCGGCGCTCGCCTCACTAGGAGCGGCTCTCGGTGCAGCGGGGACTGGGCGAAGCTATCTGCGCCCACGGAGCGCACGACACTGCCCGGAACGCAGCGCCACCCTCGCCCCCTCAGCTGCCCACTCGGGATCTCCAGCGGCTCCGCGCGCGCACGGTGAGCGCCATCCGGACCGAGGCGCTGAAAGGGAAGGGGGGCCGCTGCACCCCAGTGTCCTTTTCCTCCTGACCGGTCGGAGCGTGGCGAGGGGCTTGTCCTCAAGTCCTCCCCAACCCCCGACCATTTCCAGTGTCCTTCTCCAACCCTGGCCCTGACCTCTCTCTCCCCTCCCTCGGAAGGCGACGAGTCCTGACCCGCCCCGGTGGAACCGTTGTACTGGCCGTTGGCGGCCGCAATGGGAGGCCCCGCCCCCGGCCCAAGCTCGGTGCCCCGGGGCGTGCGAGTCGGGCCTCGGCTCGCGCGGGGGAGGGGCGGGGCGGCCGGGCGCCCCGCTGGCGGGTCGCGCGCGCACCCGCGTTCTCTTCCTGCTGGCGGCGCGCGCCGCCCCTTCCCCCATCGCTCGCGCAGGCTCCCGCCGGCTGCGCGTTTTGTCCCGCGTCTCGCTCCGTCCGTCTCCTGACTCGCCGCTCTTGTCCTTCCTCCCGCTTTTTCTTCTCTCTCCTCTCGGTCTAAAGATGCCCTCGGCCACCAGCCATAGCGGAAGCGGCAGCAAGTCGTCTGGACCGCCACCGCCGTCGGGTTCCTCCGGGAGTGAGGCGGCGGCGGGGGCCGGAGCAGCTGCGCCGGCTTCTCAGCACCCAGCAACCGGTACCGGCGCTGTCCAGACTGAGGCCATGAAGCAGATTCTCGGGGTGATCGACAAGAAACTTCGGAACCTGGAGAAGAAAAAGGTGCCAGGAGTTGGCGGGATAGGGAGGGCTAGCTGCGGCCGGGCCCAGCGCACCGGACCCTGCATCGGTAGCCTTGACCTCCTCTCATGTCTGGCGCTTTACCAGGTCCCGCGGTCCCCACGCCGCGTCTCCACGGTGGACTGGCGCTCGGTGCCCGGAAAACAGGCTCCTAGGGAGGTGCCTGTCACCTGATGCGGACGCACGCTGCCCCAGGCCTCTTTCTTTAGTCTTCCTGCTGTGGGTCTGGCTTTTTGGCCTGCGGGGGTGGGTGCCAAGGGCGGGGGCCTTTAGCCAGGACCTGTCTTCTTCACCGATGCTGGGTGTCTTTGACTGGGCTAGTGGGCAAGAAATGGAGCGGGCCGGGTGGGGAATTCGGGCTCAACCGACTGCCTCGTGGAGTTGGGCGGCCTGGGTCCCCTTTCCGTGGGGTTTGTCCACTCCGTTACCGGATCCTCGAGGCCCGAGTGGCCCCTGTGCCTACCAGGCAGCGAAGTATGTTTAGAGCCTGGAGTAGGATCGCTTTGCCGTCGGGCCCAGGTGGAGTGGGTCTTGGATTTGCGGTTCCCCGCCCCTCTTTGGGGGGCTCCCCTGCGTTTCCCTCTTTGTTTCGATTGTGTAGGTGCCCCCCGAGCCTCAGACCCAGGACTGTCGCGAGATGATTTTCTGCTGCGACTTTTTGCCCCTGGGGGACTCTTAAAGGGGCAAGGGGACTGCAACGATTGAGATTCGTCGGGGGGTGGGTCCAGGGTAGACTTGAGAGTCTGTAGATCTCGGGGCACATGGAGAGAGTGTCTAACATGGCGGCGGCTGCGGGGAGAGGGAAGCGCTGTACAGGAGCTGCATTGTGAGCACAAAGCGAAAGCAGAGGGGGAGGGCAGAGACCAGCAGCCGCCTCGACTGGCCTCCCTCGCCCCCCTCCAAAAAATCGAGCCACACCCACAATTTAAAAAATTTAATTATTTAACTATTCTAGGGCATACGGTGAGATGTGTCTTCAAGTTGGCCTTTGTTTTATGCTTTCAGCGCAGGACAGTGTTCTAACTCGAGCGTGTGTGTGTGTGTGTGTGTGTGTGTGTGTGTATGTGTATGTATGTATGTGTGTATAGAGCTAGGTAGAGAAAGGGTCTTGGCAGAGTAGTTCAACTTTCAGTAAGATTAGAGGTGGAAAGGGTGACACAAATAGTACAAAAAATAGGGTGATTACATCTGACTATTGTACTAAGTTACCTTTTACCTTATAAAAGTGAAATACAAGTTTGCTTTGAGAGCTTCTGGTTGCCTGTCTCTAGTATATTTAGTGTAACATCTTGAATTACTAAGAAATCACATGAAAATGTTTATTTAGCCAGCCACCTGGCAGTTACTTCAGGTGTTGATAATATTTGGTTAAAATTTGGGCTGTGGGAAGTAATTGGGGAATAAATGGTGATATTTAGGTCTCAATTATTATAATTGCTTATTTACTGATTTATTTTACATTTTGGGGGAGAGTTTTAAAACAAATAGTAAGCTATATATATATAATATTTATTTTTATTTTTTTTTGGGTACTGGAGATTGAACTCAGGTACTCCACCACTGAGCCACTTCCCCAACCCTGTTTTGTGTTTTATTTAGAGACAGGGTCTCACTGAGTTGCTTAGCGCCTCACCTTTGCTGAGGCTGGCTTTGAACTCGCCATTCTCCTGTCTCAGCCTCCCAAATTACCGGCGTGTGCCACTGTGTCCTGCTAAGATTTGATATTCTTTTCTCATTTCCTTCAATACTGAAGGTTGGAGATTTTACTTGAATTTCCTGGACTTCATTTGAAATTGAGAGATCTATTTGAATCTTGAGAGATCTAGTTTTTTTGATTATTGTTTTGGTTTTCAAATGTTTTATTATAAGTAATTGAAATAGGTTTATGTTTGTTAATGAGGCAAAAAGTATTTTTAAGTAACTGCATTCAAATGTAGAGTAGATTAAGCGTACCTTAGACAATCTTCTGAGTCTTGCCTTGTGATTTAGCTTTTGCTACCCTATTTGAAATTGAGACTCTAGGGTGTCTTTTTAAATCTTAATGCAGTAAACATTTCTGTTAATCTGGCTGATGCTTGAATGGCTTAACTTTTAGAATTTCTAGGAAATGTCTATTTTCTTCTAAAATGGGAATATAAATGATGTAATATTTTAAGTACAGAAATTTATATTCTTCAAAGGCATTCATACAAAGTCAGACACTGATAAGCAGCCAATCTATTAATGAGGTGACTTCTGGATACTAGTGTTCAGCTTATCTGAAAAAGTACAAGAAAGTTAGTGTATAAGCCCCATAGAGAACTTGAATCAAATGATCACAGGTGTATAGATGTGTATTAATTAGTATACATTGGCATCCTTTTTCCCTAAATGATGGAGGAGAAAGTAGTGTACTTAATTACAGAGATTATTGACAGGACGAATAAATACTGAAAGATTGCCTTGTAATGATGGAGATTTAACAAACTGCATAAATTAACGTATTTAGTATCTTATTTTCTGTTTCTGTTTTGGGGTGCTAAGTAGAGGCAGAAAGGTCAAGTTACAGTTTGGTGATACTTGATAAACCACACACTGAGCTTCCTACTTGTTAAATAGTTGAGGTAACAGTACTGATACAGCTGAATTGCTATTAGAACTAATACATTTTACTTTATGAGAAATTCAAGACTTTCTCCTAATTTAAGCACATGGTTTTAGTTTAATTTTTTTTTAACTAGATAATTGCTGTTTGAGAGGATTTAATAACTGTTTTTTCAGTAGGAGTGAGCCCTGTTTCTGATGCACCTAAAAATAAGATTTGCCTTACAAATCAGTTTTGAATTCCTTTTTAGAAGAAACTCTTACAAAGTAAGATACTCTTTTCAACTGGATTTTTTTTTTTTAAGTCAATTTAATTGCAGCTTGTGTTTGAACTGTATTTTATTCTTACCAGTTCATGCTGGAATCTTCTGGACCAAAATGCTGGATTGTAAAATCAAGTATGTTAACAGAAATGACTCAGATGATATAGTATAACTTTAAAAGAGAATTGAAATGATTGTATTTCATTTGGAAAAAAATTACATATTTTCAAATTGAGCCATTAGAGAAAAGCTAAGCATCTGTTCAGTGAAAATGTATGCTTAACATTGATGAAATATGATCCTATTACATAATGTGAGTAAATGGCTTGGTGGTTTTTGAAATTTGGGCTAATAAAAAGTACATGAATGTTAGTGAAGAGAAAAAATACAGCTGTGATAAAGAGAATCAAATGTAAAAGTTGATTTGCAAATTTTTAAACTGATTAAAGTACAAGTAATACTGGATTGAGTAATTTATTCATTTTCTTCATCAGTTCATTTGTACAGAACTGGGCCTTAGGCTATGCAAGATGGTATTTTGAAACCAAATCCTAATGTTAACAAAAGAAAATTCATTTGATACTGTAAGATGAAATCAGTTTGAAGTAGAATAAAGGATATGTGAATAGATGATATTTAAGTGTTATACTCTGTAAATATAATAGGTTTATACTCTAGAGACTTTCTTAGATGAAAGAGTAACCAGTGTTCTCTTGCTTAAAAAAAAAAAACAACCTATAACCAAAATTGATGCCAAAAATAATGTTTTTTCAATGCTCCCTAAAGTCTTTAGGTACTTTGTGGTTAATATTCATAAAAAAGAATGTGAGTTGTGAGGGAGGATACTTACTTAGAGCATTGCCGTGTGCCCCTACTTAGAATTTTTGATGCAGCTATTGTATAGGATTTATTTTAAGTATTTTGAAGTAAACCCATTCTTAACTATTTTATAAGTAAAGTCTTTTTGGGGCTAACATCTGAGTTTTTCTTGACATTTAGGATCTCCATGTGTCAGCTTCTCCATTGGTTGCAAGAGCTATTCCTCTGCAATGCAGAGGGCAAGGTTACTTTGTTTTGCATTCACCTTGTCTCAGGAAAAAGGCTATAATGCTTAATTTGAGGACAAGATTACTTTGTTTTGCATTCATCTTGCCACAGGAAAAAAAGTTATATTACTTAATTTGTTTCTCTCCCTGTGTGTGTCTATGTGTATAAGGGAAGTATTTTAAAAGATTAAGCTCTGAATTCCTATATATATAGGTCTTTCTGGGATGAGAGTAGAATCATAAGTATTCTAATGAGAATGAATTTTTTTTTTTTTTAAACCTGGCCAAAATATTTTATTTTAGGATACTTTGCATGTGGCAAGTATCTGAATGAGAATACATTTTGTGTAATTTATAGATTGAACATACAATTTGCCATAGTTTTAAGTAATTTCTTAGTTTATATTTAGGGTTATAGGAAGATTAGTACTATTTTCATCTTTAAAAGTATTTTTACTTGTAAAAGATTAAACCAACAACTTTGACATTAATTTTTATACCATGTTTTTTATAGAATCTAAGTTTTGTTTTAAAAGGAGCTGAAAGCTTACAGTTTAGTCCCAATTAATTTATAGAAGAGGAAATAGAGAAGAGGAAATAGAGATGCCTGTATTAAATGACCCAGGAATGGGTGCTTTCCAATGTCTCTTGAAATGTTTTATGGGGATAATTAGAATTTATAGTGTTCTACAATATTAAGTGAAATTCTTAACGTTTAATTGTTGTGTAGAACCAAGTAAGACTTTTTGCTTCAAATCCTTTAAATTAGAATTTATTTTAAAAGACTGAATGAGAAAGGAAAAGGCATTCATTTTAAAATTTTTGATTTTTATTAATGTCTTACTGCTGAGCTTTCCAGGTTTTACACATTATGGGGTTCTGAGAATATCAGTATGACGAATTCCTGGTGTATCAGCTATTGGGAGATACTGTTTTAATGAAATTAACTTTTAAAGTTTAAATTAAGTTATTCTTTTTGAGTGGGTAAACTCCAAATGTGCGTTTGCCAGTTTCCAAATGAGAGTGTAAAAACATGGATAGAAAGACCTTCACTGGATAGAGTTCAGAATTCATACTTCCTGAGGAAAGGGAAAGGTACACTTTTTGACCAAGCTCAATTAAAGTAGTCTGTTTACTTTAACAACTTTCACTACCTATTGTCTCTACATGTCCTTGACATTTTTTACTGTTTTATGTTCTTTTTTTTTTTTTTTTTTTTTTTTTTTGGTACCGCGGGTTGAACTCAGGGGCATTCCACCACTGAGCCACATCCCCAGCCCTATTTTCTGTTTTATGTAGAGACAAGGTCTCACTGAGTTGCTTAGTGCCTCGCCATTGCTGAGTCTGGTTTTGAACTCGCACTCCTCCTGCCTCAGTCTCCCAAAGTGCTGGGATTACAGGCGTGTGCCACTGTGCCCGGCTTGCTTTATGTTCTTAACCTTACATGTTCTTCTAACTGGTGGTAAGCTAATTGGGGCCAGAGGTTATCAGTCTTTGTATTCCATTGTGTGTCAGCCCCAGTATTCCACTGTGCCTCATTGCACATATGTGCTAAGTATGTTTCCAAGTTTGATTGTTATTGCGTAGAAATATTTGTAGCTTCATTGGGAAAATCCATTAAAATTGTAAATCCAGCCGGGCGCGGTGGTGCATGCCTGTAATCCTAGCACTTTGGGAGGCTGAGACTATTTCAAAGCCAGCCTCCGCAATGGCGAGGCACTAAACAACTCAGTGAGACCCTGTCTCTGCATAAAACACAAAATAGGGCTGGGGATGTAGCTCAGTGGTCGGGTGCCCGAGTTCAATCCCAGGTACCAAAAAAAAAAAAAATTTGATTAATTCATGAGGGTAAAAATGCTTTTTGCACAGTTATTTACTTGCAGTGATTTTTTTAAAAGTTAAAATGGAATTTTTATTTCTTTTCGTTGTTTTGGGAGGGCAGCATTGATAAGTAGGGAGGTAAAACACTGGGTAATAAGCAGAATTTGTGAATAGTCTTAGGAGAACAAAGATAATGCTTGATATTAGAACTATCATGAGTTACATTTTTGCATTTCCATCAATACAGTTATTTAAACATAGAAATAACTAATATACTTTAATCACTAAAAAACTCCGGGTCTCCATTTTTTTAAATTCTTTATTTTTTATTTTTTTAAATTTTTTGGGGTACTGGGGATTGAACTCAGGGGCACTCGACCACTGAGCCACATCCCCAGCCCTATTTTGTGTTTTATGTAGAGACAGGGTCTCACTGAGTTGCTTAGTGCCTCGCCATTGCTGAGACTGGCTTTGAACTCGCGATTCTCCTGTCTCAGCCTCCCTAAGTGCTGGGATTACAGGCTTGAGCCACGGCACCCGGCTCTGGTCCCCATTTTGAATTGAGATTCACAACTTTTTGCATTGAACTCTCAAGGAATGTGTATAAATCAGTTGTGTGGCTGGGAGTGGTAGTGCACACCTGTAATCACAGCACTTTGGGAGACTGAGACAGGAGAATCATGAGTTCAAAGCCAGCCTCAGCAACTTAGTGAGATGACCCTGTCTCTAAATAAAACACAAAATAGGGCTGGAGATGTGGCTCAGTGGTGGAGTATCCTTGAGTTCAATCCATGGTACCAAAAAAAATAAAGTTGTGTGGAATCATCCTTATGAGTATGTTGGTTAAAGCAGCTAAGAATTCAAAAGGTATCCTTTGACACTGTGTAATCATTTGTTTTTCAAGTCCACAAGCTTTAGACTGTTTGTGTGTTGCTGGGAATTGAACCCAAGGCCTTCTTCATGCTGGGCATATACTTTAAGACTGAGCTACATGCCAAATCTCAAGTTTAAGACTTTTTAAAAAGATTTTTTTGATACCTGGGATTAAATCCAGAGGTTTTTAACCATTGAGCCACATCCCCAGCTATTTTTTTTTTTTTTTAATTTTTGTTTTATTCAGAGATAGGGTCTTGCTGAGTTGCTCAAGGCCTCAGCTAAGTTGCTGAGGCTTGCTTGAACTTGGGCCTCCCTAGCTGAGCTGCTGGGATTATAGGCCTATGCACCCTGCCCTGGAGACTTTTTAAGATACAATTCAAAATAGCTGATACTAGAACTCTTTAACATTGCTTTTTCTAGCTAGGGTCAGCTGCTTTCATTTATTCAGATTTACCTGCCTGGAAAATGAGTAAAGGTTTTACAGGCTTGTCTTTCTTTGGTACACCTGGGATTGAACCCAGGGGCACTTTACTACTGAGCTACATCTGAAGCACTTTTTTTGTGAAAGGGTCTCACAGGCTGGCTGGGTACTTGTGATCCTTCTGCCTCAGCCTCCCGTGTTCCTGAGATTGCTGGTGTGCACCAACACACCTAGCTATCTTTTTTTATTTTTTATTTTTTATTTTTTTAGTTGTAGATGAATGCAATATCTTTATTTTATTTATTTATTTGTATGTGGTGCTGAGGATCGAACCCAGTGACTCACACATGCGAGGCAAGCGCTCTACCACTGAACCCCAGCCCCTATCTTTCTTTTTTTAATAGTTAAACTCTTGAATATTTATCCTGCTTAAGAAATTATAACGAGTTCTTGGGTGACATCTAATTTAGCATTGTTTTACTATTTTCAGTGTTCAGAAATCTGTCGTTCCTGACAGATGTTCATTTGTCCTATGCTTTAACTAGTTTTCTAGGGCCTGCCTGGTAAAAGCTCCTTTCTGAGTCTGTTTAAATTTTGGAAATTTTTTAAGTTGTTGGTGTTAAGTTATATTCACCCCCACCAATCTTAAATACTTTTGTGTTCTGAAACAGCAAACCAGTACTATATGAGTATGCTCCCAGCATTTGAAAATAGTTGTTAGTTTTTTTTTTTTGGTACTGGAGATTGAACTCAGGGGCACTCGACCACTGAGCCACATCCCCAGCTCTATTTTGTGTTTTATGTAGAGACAGGGTCTCACTGAGTTGCTTAGCCCCTCGCCCTTGCTGAGGCTGGCTTTGAACTCGCCATTCTCCTGTCTCAGCCTCCCTGAGTGCTGGGATTACAAGCGTGAGCCACCACGTCCAGCTGAAAATAGTTGTTAGTGGATTTTCTATGGATTGCTGTGTATGTTTCTGTACTGTTCTTTCAAAAACTGATGAAGCTTGTTATTTTTTGCCTCCTATGAATTTTATAGTTTCAAATTCTCAGTTTAATTAGTAGAGTGAATGGAAAGCAGATTCAGTTGTCTGTTACTTAAGCAAAGTCAGAACTGATGTTTCTCTAGGTGAAGAGTAGTGGGGGGTCTGCAGGCATTGATAAGTTGCAATAATATCTGGAAAAGCCCCTAAAGATTATGGAATGTTGCTGGGCGTGGTGGCTCAAGCCTGTAATCCCAGCACTTAGGGAGGCTGAGACAGGAGTTCAAAGCCAGCCTCAGCAACGGTGAGGCGCTAAGCAAACAACTCAGTGAGACCCTCTGTCTACATAAAATACAAAATAGGGCTGAGGATGTGGCTCAGTGGTCAAGTACCCCTGAGTTCAATCCCCATTACCAAAAAAAAGATTATGGAATGTTGAGAAGAAAAGAAATCTTTATCTTTCATTGTCTGCATTTGTTTTTCTGTAGTTTCTTACTGTACTCCAGAAGCTATTTGACCTGGATACATAAAAGTATATCTAGGTGCTCTTAACTCTTTTTTATTTTAGACTTCATTATTAATTACTGTGTCCCTGTTTAGAGGTCTTCTTAATTAAGAATGGGAATTATATGGTTTCCTTGGATAGCAAGATTAGTTTTTTCAGATTTTCTTTCTTTCTGATTGATCTTATGACTACAGTTACCTAGTTGAAAAATATTTATTTTGGAGTGTCTGATCTCTTGCCATTTCTTTTTAAGTGTATAATTTAAAAATATTCCATTATTCATTTATGGAATTCATTAGATATAACAGTAAAGGGGCAAAGCTTGGGAGGACATCAGTCTTAGATATCCATCTTGTACTGTTTGAAAACCCTATTCAGTAATGTAAGTTTAGTGATGAAAAGCTTTGGGAAGACTGGAAGATTGAGATGTATTGTATGTAATTCAGTAACTTAATGTGAGAAAGGAAAGGTGGAAAACATCTCACCAGAAGCAGAAATGCAATACGACAACAGCTGGAATCCAGAGTGGCATTGCAAGAGGGGAGGGTTATTGAGGCAGAAATGATTTTTTTGTGACCTTAGGCAAGTTATTTACTCTCAGTTTAGGATAAGGTGAAGTATGATTGATAATAGTGCCTCCTTAATAGGGTTAGCTGCCTGATGGTTTAAATTTGAATGTTTGAGTTAGGGAATCAAAGAAACAGGAGATGGAGTGGGACTAGGTAGCACTTGTTGGGGTAATTATTTCTCAGTACCACATGACTAACACCCCCCCCCCTTTTTTGGTACCAGGGATTGAACTCAGGGTTACCTGACCACTAAGCCACATCCCCAGCCCTATTATGTATTTTATTTAGAGACAGGGTCTCACTGAGTTGCTTAGCGCCTGGCTGTTGCTGAGGCTGGCTTTGAACTCGCAATTCTCCTATCTCAGCCTCCTAAAGTGCTGGGATTACAGACGTGCGCCATTGCACCCTGCACTCTGAAGCCTTTTGACATGTGAGTGTAGTCACACCTCTGTTCCGTGATTCCTTTTCAAAGACTTGGTAATCTGGGAAATTACCTGATTTTTATCTTGCCCAGGTGGTGCTATAAATCAATTTTTATAAAATACCCAGGATGAGCCGGGTGCAGTGGCTCACGCCTGTAATCCTAGCACTTTGGGAAGCTGAGACAGGAGAATCGCGAGTTCAAAGCCCGCCTCAGCAATGGTGAGGCGAGGTGCTAAGCAACTCTGTGAGACCCTGTCTACATAAAACACAAAATAGGGCTGAGGATGTGGCTTAGTGGTTGAGTACCCCTGAGTTCAATCCCTGGTACCAAAAAAAAAAAATACCCAGGATGCTCAGTAGTTGAGAAAGGAACCCTAAATTGAATTTCTTGATAAATATTTCAAGATAGAAAGGACAGATTAGTGTTATCAACATTGTGGTGGCCTTTCTGAAGCAATCTTATGCTAGGAAAATAGCTGGAGAAAAATTCTCCAGAAAAAAAATGCTTAATATTCATTTTATGTATTTGATATGAGTTGTTGACCAATTTGTCTTTATCACCATTATATTTTAGGCAGACAAGTTCTAGCTTAGGGAAGAACAAAGCTGTGTTTTCTGGAGTCGTTTTCTCTTATCTTTCCCCGTTTTTTTGTTGATATTAATGTTGGACCTGTCAGTGTAAAAAGCTAGTCCTTCTATGTTGACTTAGTTCATAGCATAAATTTCAAATCCAAATGGAAAGATTTTCTAGTTGGGCTTTATGTAAGTCACTTGTAGTACATAGCAATAGGAATAAAGCCACTCAATATGATATCATTTGTCTCCAAGTAGTCTACTCTTTGAAAGATCAGGCAACTTGTAGTATTTGGACCAGTGCAATGCTATGTTCTTTCCCTTATTCACCTAAAGCCTCCTCTGTTTTGAAAAGCAGAAAGTTGAATTGAGTATCTACAGAGGTTTTTTGTTTCTAGTGCAGATTTTCACATTCATCACTGAGTTTAATCAAAGTATTTTTTCTGGGGTTAAATTCACAGTGCAAAAATTTAACAAAAGTACTACTTAGGGATAGAATATAGCAACCTTTCAGTAGTCAGATCACAAGTGGATCTTATGCAGCTATTACTAGGTTAAATAGATTTATAAGCTGACTGGAAATCACCTGTCAAGTTTTCAGATTTTTTTTTTTTTGCTCCTGGAAATTTAACGGGACACTTTACCACTGAACTACATCCTTAGTCTTGTTTTATTTTATTTTTTATTTTGAGACAGGGTCTTGCTGAGTTGCTTAGGGGCTCACTAAAAGTTGCTGAGGCTGACCTTGAATTTGTAATCATCCTACCTCAGCCTCCAGAGTTGCTGGAATTATAAGGTGAACAATTATGCCCTGCAAGTTTTCTGAATTCCTTAGAACTGAACGTTTTTTTTTTTGGTCCTGGCAATTGAACTCGGGGCACTTGACCACTGAGCCACATCCCCAGCCCTATTTTGTGTTTTATTTAGAGACAGGGTCTCAGTGAGTTGCTTAACGCCGCAATGTTACTGAGGCTGGCTTTGAACTTGCGATTCTGTCTCAGCCTCCCAAAGTGCTAGGATTACAGGCATGTGCCACTGCACCCAGCGATATATTTATAATAGTGTATAAGGTATTAATTGTTAACAGAAGAATTTTTGTAATGCTACCATGAGACTTTTTATTAGAAAATATTTCATGAAGGCAGTAGCTTCCATTCATTTAATTCACTGCAGTTTTTGATTGGGAAATTCAACTAAGTACAAGGAACTGTGGTGTTCTTTTTGGAAATCCTATGTTAGAGATTCTTAAGATTGTTCAGTTATGACTTACATACATCTTTTGTCAGTTAGTTAACTCATTTGTTGTGGTAGTAGCCATCCTTCTCATTTTAAGAGTCTTGGCTTTCAAATTGTTGTGGGTTGGTAAACAAACATGTTAACAATAATATAAAATTAAATCAGTTTAGTAAAATACATCTTTGTTCTGGCAATGCAGAATTCTTTTCGTTTTTTGTTTGGTGATAGTTGAAGCCAGTTGTGCTCAAGCACTGAGCTACATTCCCAACTGTTTTAGAAATTTTAAAAGTTTGAGATAGGTTCTTACTAAATTGTTCAGACTTGTAATCCTCCTGCATCAGCCTCCTGAGTAGCTAGGATTACAGGCATGCACTACTTTGCCTCACTTCTTTTACATAGTTTGCATTGACAAAATATTCTTTTTTTTTTTTTTTTTTTTAGTATTTTTTTAGTTGTAGATGGACACAATGTCTTTATTTTGTTTTGTATGTGATGCTGAGGATCGAACCCAGGGCCTCACGCATGCAAGGAAAGCGCTCTACCGCTGAGCTACAATCCCAGCCCAACAAAATATTCTTTAAAGGTATTTGTGTACCCATGGAGCTAGAGTTAGTTTCATTTGGTAGCTACTTTTCATTTTCCTTTTAACCTTATTCCAGTTATTACCTTATAACAGACTAATCCAAAATTTAAGGTCTTAAAGCCATTCATTTATTATGCTCACAGAATCAGGGATTCAGACAGGGGACACAACAGGGTTGATGTCTTTGTTCTGTGGTGCCCGAGGAAGATTAAGACTTTTTCATTCATGTTTGATGCCTGGGCTAGGATGACTTGAACAAACTATTGCTGACTAGAGCTCTTAGAGACCTCCCTTCGTGGCATGGCAACCTCAGGGTTATTGGATTTCTTGTATAATGGCCAAGGGCTCTAAATACAAGTGACATAGTGACCAGTAAACAACGCAGAGATGCATTGCTTTTATGTCTTGGCCTTGAAAGTTAGACAGGATCACTTACACTGTATTGGTTTGAGCCCACATAGGTACAATAGCAGAGGAATTGGACTAGTTCTTAATAGGGGAGTGCCAAGGTCACATTGTAAATCACATGTGGGGCTGCAGATGTTGTAGCTATTTTGGGAAAATGTAATCTGCCATAGCTCTCAGGTAGGCTGAATACTAAATTTGTTATTGTGTAAAAAATTGGAGCTTTTCTGCTGTTGGATAGCTTATCCTACTATATGATAGTACAGGCTCATAGCTCTTCAAAGTCCTGAAATACTCTCAGATCTGTCCATCTTTACATCTTTTAAATTGCATGTAATTATAATCATTTTTATTACGTGTTCATTGCAGAATATTTAAGAGTACAAAACATAAACTCTACTCTGTGAGAGATATATAATATACTTACTGTGTTCAATTTCCTTAAGTGCATAATAGTATAGAAAAAAAAGATAATAAGTGCCAGATACAAGATAATAGCAGTGTTACCAGCATCCCCCCCCACCATCTGCCCCACTGTACCTTGTTTAGTTCAGAATTTTTGCTATAAATTAGCACTGAATTTTAGGCCATCCTATTTGCAAATCTGTTATCTGTATGTGTCTTTGTTTAGGTATTGTGTATTGAACCCATAGACACTTTACCACTGAGCTACATCCCCAACTCTTTTTGTTTTCTTTTTTCTTACCAGGGATTGAACTCAGGGCCACTCGATCACTGAGCCACATCCCCAGCCCGATTTTGGGTTTTATTTAGAGACAGGGTCTCACTGAGTGGCTTGAGCTTGTGATCCTTCTGCCTCAGTCTCCTGAGTCCCTGGGATTGTGGGAGTGTGCCATTATACCTATTATCTGTATGTTTCTAAATTAAGGAATTCTGATTATAATTCTTATTTTGGAATATTCTGAGTCAAATTAAAAACAAAACTTGTTTAGTTTCTTATTCTTTAAAATTGGGTGCTGGCAGCAGTGGTGCATGTCTGTTAATAAATCCCAGAGACTCTGGAGGTTGAGGCAGGAGGATCACAAGTTTGAGGCCAGCCTAAGTGACTTATTTGATACCCACAACAAGTTAGTGAAACTGTCCTAGTAAAGGACTGGGGATGTGACTCAGTGTAAAAGCGCGCCTGGGTTAAATCTGTAGTTCCAGGGAAAAAAGAAAAATAGCCTGCTCTCTCTAAAAGGAAATAAGGTGTTTTTATTGACCCTTAGAATATTTTCTGAGGTTTTGCACTTAGGGTGTGTTCACCAGATCAGTGTAAACTATTTTTCAACCAGTAGACTTGAATTTTATACCTCTTTAGCTGAGGGCTTATAGGTGGTGTGAAATAGTTCATGTAAATAAAATTGAATACTTTCGTTAGCCTTTAATGTTTTAATAATTATCTTGGTTTTATTTACATCCATTGTGACTAATTGTGATACCTTTCAGTTCAGGGTATGATGGTTATGCATCCAACAAGTCATCCTATTGACTTGTTTCTGGTACAAAGAAAATGGATTATTTGATCTAAAAAGTAGTTTACTACCATTGCTTTTAACCTGGTTTCCGGATCTCTGAATGCTCTTTATCAGAATGCTTTGTATTTGGCTTCTTAGTTAATGTTACTATTGCTAAGTAACTATATGTGTTCAAAATTTATTATGGCCATTTTAAGTATTTTCCTCTTAGATTTATTTTATTTCCTATCTTCCAACCCTTAACAATAGTAACTGAATTCCTTTTTTTTTTTTTTTTTTTTGGTACTGAGGATTGAACTTGGATGCTCAACCACTGAGCCACATCCTCAGCCCTATTTTGTGTTTTATGTAGAGATAGGGTCTCACTGAGTTGCTTAGTGCCTCCTGGTTGCTGAGGCTGGCTTTGAACTTGCGATTCTCCTATCTCAGCCTCCTAAAGTGCCGGGATTACACGTGCGCACCACTGCACCCGGCTTGTAACTGAATTCTTGACTCTTGTATTACCTAAGAATCTTTTTTCTTTAGGGTCTTAAAAAATCATAGTAGTCTGGGAAATCTTCAAAAATTTCAACTTAGCAGATAGAGATGATCTTAAACCAGAGGGTCATTTTTTACTCTCATACTTAAATACTAGCAAAACTCTTGACTGGTGTACTGCCCATAGGTGAAAATAGTAACTTGGAAATATCTCATGTTATTCAAGATGAATGAAGTCTATCAAAGACAAATATGCCCATGGGTGTATTCAGGAAAATACCCCCATTTTTATACTGTCTATTCTATTCATATGAATCCTTTGAAGGAGGGGGAAGAGGAGAGAGGCCACAAAAATTTAACATTATAAATGTTTGATATGCTTACTTGAGTAAAAACAGAATCCTAACCAAATTGTGACCCTTTTCCTATGTGATTAGGGACCCTATGCTTGGCCAATCTTTCACTTTTTTGAGAGTCCTGAAAGATGACCAGTGTTTTCATTGATTGACAGGTATTTGATATCATTCAACGATGGTGGTTATTTCAATTTATTTTTTAGTTCAGTATTAAATTTACTGTTTATCTGGAGTATATCTTAAAAGTATATTTAAGGCAAAATTTGAGACAAATTTTGAAGATTGCTTGAGTTTTGTCATTTTTACCTTAAGCTGGTATATACTTTGAATGTAAAATGTAATTTTTTTTATTTTTTATTTTTAGGGTAAGCTTGATGATTACCAGGAACGAATGAATAAAGGGGAAAGGCTTAATCAAGATCAGCTGGTAAAGATGTTATATTTTTGTTAAATATTTTATGCTTAGTATTTTGAATAAGAAAATGAATTTTGCAGTTCTCATGATTCTAGTAAAGTTGGGTTCTCTTTTTGTCATTTTAGGATGCTGTATCAAAGTACCAAGAAGTCACAAATAATTTGGAGTTTGCAAAAGAGCTACAGAGAAGTTTCATGGCATTAAGTCAAGATGTACGTAAAAGATAATACATGTGTTTATGAAATGCTAAAAATAAGGTTAGCAGAAAAATTTGTGTTTTGGATTTTAGTCCTTTCATTACATTTATTATAAACCCTCTACAAGGTGAGAAGATTAGATCCAATTATATCTTATTTTTGGTACCAGGGATTGAAGCCAGGGGTGCTTAGCCACTGAGCAACATTCCCATTCCTTTTTTTTTTTTTAATGTTTTATTTTGAGACAGAGTCTTGCTAAATTGCTTAGGGCCTCTCTGAATTGCAGAGGCTGGTCTCAAACTTGAGATCTTTCTGACTTAGCCTCTTAAGTTGCTGGGATTGCAGGTGTGTGCCACCGAACCCAACGTATTCAATTATATCTAAGATGCCTTTAAATTCTGTGTAGTTTGTTGTAACACCTGAAAGATGTCTTTTAAAAGGATTAAGTTTTGAGATAGGATAAAAGTCATGTAGTAGTTACCTTAAAAATTTCATTGGTGTAAATAATTAGCTGTGCAAATATATATAAACATTTTCCATATTTCCTTTAGTTCTAGTGACCATTTTGCAATTCCACTAATTAACACAAAATACAGAAAATTAAGTTTTCTGAACAAGTAGTTTATTTGAGGAAAGGCTAGTAACATTGAAATTTTAAAGTTATCTCTGATTTGGTAAAATGACAGTCTGTTACATGACAAATAATACAAAGATTAAGAGATCTGATTCAGGAAGCAGATTGTCTAGGTGAAATCTGATTCTGCCACTTGTTGTATGACCTTGGATGAGTTACTTAATTTCTTTGTTCCTATATTAATTAAGGTATTCCAGAGAAACAACCGGTAGAATAGAAGGGGAAGAGAGGCCATCATCATAGTACCTCAATTTTCTAATTTATAAAGTGGTGAGACTGATAGTCCCTACTTCATAGGATTGTGCTTAGAAGAGTATTTGATACATAACTAATATATTTTAAGCACTTAATGTTACCTTGTTGTATTTGATGAAGGAAAAATTTGGATGATTTGCTCCCACACAGTAGTATCTTAGTCTATTTTGTGTTGCTATAACAGAATACCATAGACTGGGGTAATTTATAAAGAACAAAAATTTATTTCTCATAGTTTGGGAGGCTAGAAAGTTCTTTAGTGTTTTCAGGAACTTTTTTTTTTCTGGTATTGGGGATTGAATTCAGGGGTACTCAACCACTGAGCCACATCCGCAGCCCTATTTTGTGTTTTATGTAGAGACAGGGTCTTACTGAGTTGTTTAATGCCTCGCCATTACTGAGGCTGACTTTAAACTCTCCTGTCTCAGTCTTCCAAACTGCTGGGATTACAGGCGTGCGCCACCATGCCCAGCTTTCAGGAACTTTCATCTGAACCTCTGACTTCATTGGCAGAGATTTTATTTAACATTCAAGAGTTTGAGCCTGGCTGTAGCCTACCTTATCTAATTTTCACCTTATTACCTACTTGAAGTGCTATTTCATCAACAGTAGCTTCCTTTATTATTTTACTACTTTTTGCTTCTTAACTTCCTTTTATATTCCTGCCTCTTTGTGTTTTCTATCTTCAGCTACCTGAAAGAGACATTAAACTGCCCCTCCTAAGATTGAAAAAGTCATTTTAATTGGTGTCACTTTGTCCTTGAAAGCTTTCTTGTGCATCCTATTGTATCTGTCTGCTCATATATATTATTAATTTACTTCCCATTTATTGGTAATACATCATTTGTCCACTCTGCTACCATTATGGATTTGTCTTGTTGTAACCTTCATCATTCCTCCCAGGTTTCATCCATTTCTCCCTTTAATGTAGGTTTCATATGTCTTTCTCTCTCTCTCTCTCTCTCTCTCTCTCTCTCTCTCTCTCTCAAATTTTACTGGGGATTGAACCCAGGAATGCTCAACCACTGAGCCACATCCTGAATTTTTTATTTTGAGACAGGGTCTGTTTGAGTTGTTTAAGCCTTTGCTGAGTTGCTGAGGCTGGCTTTGAATTTGTGATGCTCCTGCCTCAGCCTCCCAGGCTGTTGGGATTACAGGCATATGTCACTGCGCCTGGCTGTTTTTCTGGTTTTCTCTGTGTCAGTTCATTCTTGTGAGGTTTGAGAAAGGGGAAAAGGGAAAGGTGGAAAGGAAAACACTGCAGTAACTTGAAAAGACTAACCTTTATGTATCCCCAATCTGATGCTAAACATTAAAAAGGAAGAGAGAAATATTTGAGTATGGCTGATGCTGTCCCTTAACTTTTCCAGGGAAGAAAAAGTGTAGTAGGAAAAATAATTTGTACTTTATCATTTACTACCATTTTCTTCTCTGCCAGGATTCTGTTTCATAAGGACACATCAATTTTAGACACCTTTTAATATGCTGGAGTGCTTTTTGTGGTACCAGCAATGGATTGGTTGGGAGAAGGGGGCAATTGTGGGTTTTGGTATCTTGTGAGTTAGTAAAAGGTACTTAAAGGTTAGAATAATGGGTCATTTATCCAATAGCAGAGATAAATACAGGTAATATGTTTATAAGGTTGTGCTTGGGATTCTTTTTTTATTGACTCAGTTTAATTCTTTTTTTTTGGTGGTACTGGGGATTGAGCCCAGGGTCTTGTGCATGTGAGGCAAGCACTCTACCAACTGAACTGTGTCCCCAGCCCAATTCTAATTTTTATAGTATCAGAAAATTTCACACATACAAAACTTAAGCTTACTATGGTGGCGCAAGCCTGTAATCCCAGTACTTAGGGAGGCTGAAATAGGAGAATCGTGAGTTCAAAGCCAGCCTCAGCAATGGCGAGGCGCTAAGCAACTCAGTGAGACCCTGTCTCTACATAAAACACAAAATAGGGCTGGGGATGTGGCTCAGTGGTTGAGTGCCCCCCGAGTTTAATCTCCAGTACCAAAAAAAAAAGAATATGATGAACACCTCTGTATTTATCCACAGCTTCTGTGGTTTCTATCTCATGAGTAAGCGTTTCATATATATCATTTCACTCCCTTGCTGCCCTTCTCTGCTAGATTGTTTAGGAACAAATGCCAAATTACATTAATTCATTGGCAACAGTAGTAATATTAGCATCTAGAAAGAGATGTGTTCTGAATTTCTAGCAGCTGCTTAAGACATACCTTATGTTAAAATAAATTTGTGGGGCTGTGGCTATGGTTCAGTGGTTAGAGCACTTGCCTGGCATGTGAGGCACTGGGTTCAATCGTCAGCACCACATAAAAATAAAGTTATTTTTAAAAAAGCAAAGCCTTTAAAAAAAGTATAAAAAACAAATTTTTTTAATTTGGAATCATTCTTTTTTTGGTATTGGAGATTGAATTCAGTAGCACTCTCACTGAAGTACGTGCCTAGCCCTTTTTATTTTGATAGTCTTGCTAAGTTACCAGGCTAACCTCAAATTTGGATCCTCCTGCCTCAGCCTACTGAGTAGGACTTAAAAGTGTGTGCCACTAAGCCTGGCTGAATGAAATATATGTTATTTACATTAGACCTGAAATAAATAAGTTTTATAAAATTTTTCCAGTATCCTCTTATTCATATAGACACATCAGTTTTAGTTGTTATTTTCAGTATGTTAGAATGCCTTTCTGGTAGCTATAGTGGATTGTTGGTACAAGGAGGCACTGGTGGGTTTTAGTTCCTTGTAAGTTAGTAGAAGGTACTTAAAAATTGTAATTTTGGTGTCATATTCTTTTACAGATTCAGAAAACAATAAAGAAGACAGCACGCCGGGAGCAGCTTATGAGAGAAGAAGCTGAACAGAAACGTTTAAAAACTGTACTTGAGCTACAGTATGTTTTGGATAAATTGGGAGATGATGAAGTGCGGACTGACTTGAAACAAGGGTTGAATGGAATACCAATATTGTCTGAAGAGGAATTGTCATTGTTGGATGAATTCTACAAGTTGGTAGACCCTGAAAGAGACATGAGCTTAAGGTATAGTGCTATTTGATAATAGAAACTTCTAAATATTGCCTCTAGTTAACAACTGAAAGGTAATTAGCTGTTTAATTATTATTATTATAAGGCTGAACGAGCAGTATGAACACGCCTCCATTCATTTGTGGGACTTGCTGGAAGGGAAGGAAAAATCTGTATGTGGAACAACCTGTAAGTATCAAAAAATAACTTGGATTTTGTAACTAAGAATTAAAAATTTTTTTTTTTTACTTAACAGTAATGAAAATTTAGAAATGAGAAAGTTACATTCATCTACTGTTTACTTTTATATTTCCTTTTTGCATTCTTTTTGGGCATGTTGTGGTATGTTTTGTGTAAGTTAAAACTAGTGACAGCTAGGCACCATTGCACACGGCTATAATTCCTGCCACTCAGGAGAATGAGGCAGGACGATTGCAGGTTCAAGGCCAACCTTAACAATTTAGTGAGACCCTCTCTGAAAATAAGTAACTAAAAGGAGTGGGGCTGGGCGCAGTGACATGCCTGTAATTCTAGCACTTTGAGAGGCTGAGACAGAATCGCGAGTTTAAAGCCAGCCTTAGTAACGGCATGGCGTTAAGCAACTCAGTGAGAACTTCTCTACATAAAACACAAAATAGGGCTGGGGATGTGGCTTGGTGGTTGAGTGCCCCCTGAGTTCATTCCCCAGTACCAAAAAAAAAAAAAAGAGGGGGCTATAGGTCAGTGGGAAAGTATCCTTGAGTTTAGTCAGTCCCCAGTATCCCCAACAAAACCAAAAAACCACAAGTGACAGTCTGTAAAGATAGGAGTCCTAACTTAACATAGTTTTGTGTTTTTTGTGGTGCTTGTGTGTTAATCAGCTTTCTGTTACTATGGCAAAATACCTGAGATATTAGGAAGGAAAGTTTTTTTGGCTCATAGTTTCACAGATTTCAGTACATGATTAGCTGGCTCTGTTGGTTTGGGGACTGTGGCAAGTCAAGAACATTGTGGGGAACCTGTGGTGGAATGGAGTTGCTCACTTCAACACAGTTGGGAAGCAGATAATCAGGAGGGGCATAGGGTACTGATATTTCCTTCAAGAGCACACCCCCAATGACTTAACTTCCTTCCACTAGAATTTGCCTCTTGATGATTCCCATCTCGCAGCACCACAGGCTTGCAACCAAGACTCTGACGTGGGTCATTGTGGGATACTTCTAAGCCATAGTGCTGGGAATCTAATACAAGCTCTTGTATTAGGCAACTAGGCAAGCTCTCTACCACTGAGCTAGATCAGTAGAGAGCTAGATCCCAGTCCCTTGACATGGTTTTACATACAGCTTTAACTGTGCTTGAAGTAGACAGATGAGTATAAGATTGACTTTCTGAAGTTTTGGTATTAGGTAGGGACTGTTTTTTTCTTACAGGTGAAGTTTTGTGAGAACATTTCATCTTATACATTCTACCCATGATCATTGCTTTAGCCTTTAATCTTTAGTTCTTAGGCTCCTGTTAATTGGACACATTATACCTCAGATATGCAATGAGAGACTGTTTTTAAGTTTTAAGATTGTTGTTTAAGTTTTACTGTCTCACTAAATCAAATTTTAACTCTGTGGTAATTCAGGGGGTGATTATTTTTTCTGTGGGGGCAGGTACTAGGGGTTGAAACAAGGGGATACTATACCCCTGAACTTCATCCCAGCTTTGTTTAAAATTTTTTTGGTGGGCGGGGGTGATCTGGGATGGAACCCATGGGTGCTTAACCAGTGAGCCACATCCCCAGCCCATTTTATATTTTGTTTAGAGACAGGGCTTCACTAAGTTGCTGAGGCTGGCTTTGAACTCATGATCCTCCTGCCTCAGCTTCCCAAGTTCTTGAGATTACAGATGTGTGCCATGGTGCCTGGCTTAGAATGGATTTTTGTCTTTGCTATCTAGAAGGTTGAATTAGTTAATTACATTTTTTAACACACTAGGGTAAATACGTATATTTATGCCTTGTTTTTTAGCTGTAAGAATTGAGTTGGATTATTTGCTTTCATTGGCAAAACTATGATTTAATTGGCAAGATTTTAAATATATTTGCTTTAAGAAAACATGAAGTACAATGCATTTTTGTCTTTTCATGTAAGAAATTCTTTTTTAAAAAAATAATTTTTTAGTTGTTGATGGACCTTTATTTTTATTTATTTATATGTGGTCCTGAGAATTGAACCCAATATCTTTTTTTTTTTTTTTTTTTTTTTTTGGTACCAGGGATTGAACTCAGGGGCACTCGACCCCTGAGCCACATCCCCAGCCCTATTTTGTGTTTTATGTAGAGACAGGGTCTCACTGAGTTGCTTAGTGCCTCGCCATTGCTGAGGCTGGCTTTGAACTCGCAATTCTCCTGTCTCAACCTCCCTAAGTGCTGGGATTACAAGCGTGAGCCACCGCGCCCGGCTAAACCCAATATCTTATACATGCTAGGCAAGCACTCTACCACTGAGTCACAACCCCAGCCCAGAAATCATTTTCTTGATTTGTGAGCTTTTATTGCATGTGTTTGTTTCTAAAACTCTTCTGCTTTTTAAGTTTTGATGCAACTGTCGATTTAATTTATCATTGGAGGAAGTTTGATAAATTGTTAGCTTTATTAAAAAAGTAGTTTTGCTGGGTGCGGTGGCACAAGCCTGTAATTCCAGCACTTTGGGAGGCTGAGACAGGAGAATGGTGAGTTCAAAGCCAGCCTCAGCAAAGGCGAGTTACTAAGCAACTCCATGAGACTTTGTCTCTAAATAAAATACAAAATATTTTGTATTAGAGATGTGGCTCAGTGGTCGAGTGAGTATCCCTGAGTTCAATCCCCTGTACCAAAGGAAAAAAAAGTAGTTTCACATCAAACTGATCAAATTTTCATGAGCATTAGTGATGTGTAATAAGGGTTAAATCTCTAAACTTGTAGTTTGTTTTGGGATAACAGGCATGCACCACTGTGCCTGGCTTTGTAATAGTTTATTTAAATTTTTTTTTTAGTTGTTGATGGACCTTTTAATTGTTATTTATATTTATGTGGTGCTGAGAATCAAACCCAGTGCTTCACACATTCTAATCAAGCACTCTACCACTGAGCCACTACCCCAACCCCTGGTAATAGTTTTATTAGGATAACTTTTACAAAACTTTGATAGTAAGTATGGCCCTCAAAGGTTTATTTTCTGTAATGACCTATCAGTGAATGGCCTTAATATACACAGAGTAATTCTTTATATAACTTCCTACCCCCTTACCTTTTCAATACCCTGGCACACCAAATTTGACTGTTTCTATTTGCCTTTTGAGTCTATCTACTTCTTTTTCTTCTACTTTTATGTCTTTTTATTTTTATGTAATACAGTTGCTTAACTGAATCTACTTTCCTCCCTTGAAAATCTTTAAAAGACTTCGTTTTAATATATTTTACATGCGTTTTTCCTTTACTTCAAGGGTATTCACAGTCTGGCCTTTTATCCCATTTTCTCCAGCATCATCTTTACTCCTACTTTTTTTTATTCCCTGTGCTTGATTCGCAGTGGTATCCTTTTGTTTTCTTGAATTTGGCACCCTTCCTTGGGCAGGACTTTATAAATGCTCTTCCCTCTGCCTTGAAACACTTTACTCACCTCTCAGCTTTTGTAGCAGTTACAACAGGAAAACCTTGAGTGGTCTCTCCTGACTAGGTTCAGTCTTTTGTACCTATGTGTACTACTTTTCATGATGTAATTTTACTTCTTTTTAGACACAAAGCTTAAATAGGTTCTTTATTACTCTGTAATATCTTTCTATTCTCAGTGAAATTTAATCTTATGTATATGTGTTTTTGCAATAGTCGATTAGGTGTTTTTCTTCTTACTACAGTATTTGTAGAATGTTGAATCTTTGCTCATCTGGTACTTTTAACTTTCTAATTCATGTTATTTTTTAGATAAAGCTCTAAAGGAAATTGTTGAGCGTGTTTTTCAGTCAAACTACTTCGATAGCACCCACAACCACCAGAATGGGCTGTGTGAGGAGGAAGAGGCAGCCTCTGCGCCTGTAGTGGAAGACCAGGTAGCTGAAGCTGGTGAGTACTTAGGCAAACAGGTGCTTTAGTTTAGGGTTCTCAGTTTTACTTTCCTTGCTACCAGTTTTCTTTTCTTTTCTTTTTTTTTTAAATGTTTATTGTTTAGTTGTAGGTTGACAGAATATCTTTATTTTATATCTTTGTGGTGTTGAGGATCAAACCCAGTGCCTCACAGGTGCTAGGCGAGCACGCTACCACTGCACCACAACCCCAGCCCTCCTTGCTACCAGTTTTCTACTTACTTAGTTACTATATACATAAAACATTAAAAACAGATTTTTAAAAAAACTTCTAAGTGACAGAATATTAAAAACAAAGCACATCAAGAGTAATTCCTTCACAAGAGGGGGAGAAAAAAGAACAGTACTTCAAGGATACTTGATTATACAAGGAATACTTAATTCCTTGAAGTGTTCACTTCATTTGTGATCTTGATTATCACAGTTATAAACTCAGTTCTCTTGCTGCAGAATTGATGGGCAGGAGTTTGGGTGAGGGCTACTTGTTCAGGTTTTGAAATAGATTTTTGTCTTACATGTCAGACTTCTATTTATCATGCCTGTGTATAGGGTGAATAATGTGAAGGTTTTTGTTTTTTTTTAAATTGATGGGAGGATTATAATACCATAATTTTGAATTATTAATGTCTCAATGACAAGGTCTTTTCTAAATGATTTTAACACCTAGCAAAATATTTTAAATTATGTTGTTAGATATTTACTATGACTAATTTTAAAATTGTGAGTACATTCGATGTTGTCAGAGCATAAGTCTTGTAATAGTAAAAGCATGAATTCTAGAATCAGACTGCCAGGGTTCAAATCTTAGCTTCATTGCCTACCAGCTATAGAACTTCGGACAAGTTATTGAAGCTTTTTGTACCTTAGGTTCTCCATTTAGAATGTAATATGTAAAGTGTGTGGAGTACCAGGTTCATGGTTATCACTTATGGGAGATGGCCAGCGTCTCCTTTTGGGAGTTGTTCTTCCTACTGACGAGGGTGTAAGCCACCTGAGAAATCTAGAACAATTAGTAAAGAACAGAAGACAAAGTCAGAATTATAGATTCAAAAGGTTTGGAGCCCCTGATAGATCCAGTACCCACAGGAGCTGGGCTAGACAAGAGAAAATGGCTCCCATGGCTTATTGAAAGGTCTATATCAAAGGTAGGG
The DNA here is from genome assembly GCA_004024805.1 of Geosciurus inauris. NCBI lineage: Eukaryota > Metazoa > Chordata > Mammalia > Rodentia > Sciuridae > Geosciurus > Geosciurus inauris. The sequence continues at coordinate 32,040 of PVHX01014714.1, forward strand.
ATAAGGTTTCAAGGGTAGAGTCTTGCTTCATGATGTCTTGCAGTCAGCAGGTTGTTTGGCATCTTGGCAGGTCACACCCATCTCAGAAGGGCTGTGCTGCTACAGGAGATCACACCATCTCTGGTGCTGTGTGGGACATTTGGGAGAGCTTGAATAGGGCTCAGAATGTCAGGGCAGTCAACCAGAGGAAGTGTGCACTGGTCATTCCTAGACACCAGATTCTCCTCTTCAAATGGCTGCGATGTGCAGTGGTCCATACACAGCCCATGGATGGCTCTCTCCAATCACTGTACAAGTGTGTGAAGTTGAAACCAGAAGGGAATATTGCACGTTGTTGAAATCGATAGTAGCAGATGAACAATATAGGGCAGTGTTTTTATTTTTCCTCTCATATTCCTTTTACTAAGTATGTTAAAATGGAGAATAAGATCTTAATTTGTATGCTGTTTGATACTATTACTTAAGAGAATACAGAAGGAATTTAATGTGGTAGCTCTGTATTTACATTATACCCCATGTACAAAAACCTCTACTAATACTAAAGTAATTTATTTTGCAATAAAGATAACAGAAACTTTCTAAATATATTACTATAAAAATGGTAAAACACAGGAACTTAAAGATTGAGATGGTGAACTATTGGATTTCAAATAGGATTGTTACTTTTTTTTTTTAACATCATTTAAAAAACTACAATATTTTTTAGAGCAGTCTTAGCTGACAGGAACATTGAACAGAGGTTATGGAGATTTTCCACTTTCTTCTACCCCTACACATGCATGTAATAATGTGTAATCACAAGTGTCCACCATTATAGACAAACTACTTATTAGACAAACTACTTTTCACTGAATTAAAAGTCTTGTTTTTTGTAATTTTTTAACCTCTTAGAACCTGAGCCAGCAGAAGAATACACTGAGCAGAGTGAAGTTGAATCAACAGAGGTATGATTTTTTTTTTTTTTAATGCTGCCTTTACCTTTCTTTCTTCCAAACTGGTGTCTTAAACATTTACTTTGCTTTGCAGTATGTAAATAGACAATTTATGGCAGAAACACAGTTCAGCAGTGGTGAAAAGGAGCAGGTGGTAGATGAGTGGACAGTTGAAACTGTTGAGGTAAGAATTCTCTTTATTACAAAGTTGCTTTTTTCTTTAGTAATTTTTTTCTCTCTTGAGGCCCAATTAAGACTTTTTTTTTTTTTTTTGCAGCATTAGTACATTTATTATAACAAATTCATTACACAAGACTTAAAACATGGTTCATTTATTCCTGTGAATATGTGCTAGAATTGGTGCTTGCTGATTTGATTATAAAAATTATTTTATACAAAGTCATGAGTTTATCTGTCAAAAGTAGAGAATTAGGGTCTTTTATGTCAGGTTGATCTGTTAAAATCTGGTCTCCCTTATTCAAAAGAACCCACCTTATATGATGGGGTGTCATCTTGAGGACTTTTTCATGCTAATGCTGTTTTGGTCATCAGACTTTGGATTTCCTCAGTGTTTGTTGGTATTGTCTCTCATCTCATATTAAGCATTTTTTTCAGGTCGTCTTCTGTAGTTCATTGGCCCTCTTTATATTTCTCTTCTCTGCTCTCAGAATAGAAAACTTATCCTGACATAAGTTAGAGGACAATTAGCTATGATTGATTTAATTGTACTTGAATTTCTTCCTTGGTGTGCTTTGTTACTATAAGAGTTTAAAAAAAAAAAACAAAAAACCTTACTGGTCAGTCCTAAAATTTAAAATATTTTTTAGTTGTCAATGGACCTTTATTTTATTTATTTATATGTGGTGCTGAGAATCAAACCCAGTGCCTCACGCATGCTAGGCAAGCGCTGTACCACTGAACCACACCCCAGCCCCAGTCCTAGCCTTTTTAAATCCTCTTTTAGTGTCTCCTTTATACCTCCCAAGTGTAGGAATACTTTCAAGCTTTGGGTAATATACTTTTTGTTATTCTATCAGGATTTTTCTTGGGTATAATTATATAAGTACCTTCAGCTCTCTGTTGAAGTATTAAAGTGCACTGTTGATAAAATGGGTAAAGAGTTGGGCCTTTACACCAGAAAGGGACATAATAGGGATGAAAACACTAATCCTATGAATAGTGTTTGGCAAAATATGTATATTTGCCAAATAAGGAATCCGTTTCAAAAATGTTACAGGAACACTTAGGGAGGCTGAGACAGGAAGATCGCAAGTTCAGAGCCAGCCTCAGCAAGGCCAAGGCGCTAAACAACTCAGTGAGACCCTGTCTCTACATAAAACACAAAATAGGGCCTGGGGATTTGGCTCAGTGGTTGAGTGCCCCCGAGTTCAATCTCTAGTACAAAAAAAAAGTTACAGGAGGGTTAGAAGAAAAACAGATCAAAAAGATCTGTAGTGCTATGATTTGTATAAGAGGTGTGCTAACTGTTTGGACTAAGTAGTTAAATGTTTTTAGTGGAGTCAGGGAATAGGTATACTTTTTTTTTTGGTTTTGTTTTTTATGTAGAGACAGGGTCTCACTGAGTTGCTCAGCTCTATTTTGTGTTTTATGTAGAGACAGGGTCTCACTGAGTTGCTTAGCACCTCACCGTTGCTGAGGCTGGCTTTGAACTTGGCGATTCTCCTGTCCCAGCCTCCCTAAGTGCTGGGATTACAGGCTTGCGCCACCGTGCCCTGCTGGAATAGGTATACTTTAGCATGGACATTGAAGTAGAAGTGAAAGTTGGGCATGGTGGTGCACCTCTATCATCTGAATGAAATGACTCCAGGAGGCCACACAAGTGCAAGACCAGCTTTGGCTACTTAGCAAGATCCTGTCTCAAAATCAAAAATAAAAAGGGCTGGGGATATAGCTCAATTGTAAAGCACCCCTGGGTTCCATCTCTAGTATCAATGTGTTTGGAGGTGGGAGGGAGTAGAAGTGAATTATTAGCATATTCGTTTTAATAACAAATTAAGGATTTGTGTTGGTATAGGAGAAGGTTGGGAACTAACATAGTGCATTGTAGTTAAGTATTTGCATTTTATTTGAGTGACATGCATATTATTGTACTTAACCACTGTGCTAATTTCTTCTTAATAACTGGTGGATAGGTCTTTTAAGGGCTAAGCTTATAGGATTCCAGGATTTTTTGAAACATCTGAAGTTGTTAGCAGACAGATAAGTTGGTTTTTATGATTAATAGCTTAGTGATTTTTATCTCAGTGTTGTTTATAAAGGAAATAAGATGATTTTTCCAGGCTCAACAGATATAATTTTCATGATCTTAAAATCCAGAGAATATGAATTTGATACAATAAAGTAGTGAGGATTTCCAAGCAGATCAGAGATTTGTTAAGAACAATAACTAAGAGAAGGAAATTATTAGAGTTGGGGAAAAGACTGGTAGAATGAGCTTGGAGTTTTGTAGCAATTTAGGTTGGGTGATAAGACCTTGATACTACCATCTTATGTTGGTATAGAAAATGGGAGAAATCCAAATCTTGATAATAATAATAGCCAACACTTCTTGAGTGCTGACTGTATACCAGGTACTGATACATATATAAAATATGGATCACATAGATCCAGTTACTATAGAGGACATAATAGTTCAAGCAAAACACATTATTTTTGGGAAAAAACACAGGGAGCCTCTCTTTGGAATCAGTTCATAAAGTAAATTTGAGATGCTACATAGTGATCCTATGGGATTGAGAATATGGTAGAAGTGATGCCATTGATCAGAATGTTGTTTGGTATATTGTGGTCTATTTGAGTAACTACTTCAAAGCCTGTTGTTATCTTTGCAGTATAGATGGCATATGTAACTTGGGGGACAATTAATGATAATAATGAGTGGAGTTTTATTCTCCAACATTTTCTCTCCATTTCAGGTGGTAAATTCCCTTCAGCAGCAACCTCAGGCTGCATCTCCTTCAGTACCAGAGCCTCATTCTTTGACTCCTGTGGCTCAGGCAGATCCTCTTGTGAGAAGACAGCGAGTACAAGATCTTATGGCACAAATGCAGGGGCCTTATAATTTTATACAGGCAAGTATGTTTTAGTAAAATACTATAATAGAACGTTTGAGTGTTTGCACTGTGTGGCTTAATTTTATTATGTACTAACTTACAGGATTCTATGCTGGATTTTGAAAACCAGACACTTGATCCTGCCATTGTATCTGCACAACCTATGAACCCAACACAGAATATGGACATGCCCCAACTGGTTTGCCCTCCTGGTTAGTAATGGCACATTTTTATGTGAGAGATAAAATATAGGACCCACTAGTGCTTTCAGGTTTTGCAAAGATATTTCCTTTTAATGCTTGCTTAACTTTTGATTCTTTTAATTTGAAGAGAAATTTTGTTTTTGCTGTATGAATTGTAATTCCATTATTTTTAACTTTTTCTTGACATAGAGACATACAGAGTAATGCATGCACATTTGGTGGGTTTTCACAAACTGAACTCACCAGCCTCTAGGTTAGGAAATGGAACATTACTTTACCCCAGAAACCTATCTTGTGTCTCATTTCATTTACTAGTTATTTCTTCCCTAACTCCATGGTAACCACCCAGTTTCTTTTTGACCCTACAGACCAATTCTGCCTGTTTTTGTAATTTGCATAAGTACAATTTTGTTTTTGTTTTTTTTTGGGTACTGGAGATTGAACTCAGGGGCACTCGACCACTGAGCCATATCCCTAGCCTTATTTTGTGTTTTATGCAGAGACAGGGTCTCACTGAGTTGCTTAGCGCCTCGCCATTATTGAGGCTGGCTTTGAACTCGTGATTCTCCTGTCTCAGCCTCGCAAAGTGCTAGGATTATAGGCTTACGCCACCGCGCCTGGCTCATAAGTACAATTTTGTTTGACTTTTTGTTTCAAATTTAATCTTAGGAATAAAAATAATAAAGGTGACTTTCTCTGGCATCTTCTTTTTTTAGGGGGGGTACTGGGGATTGATCTCAGGGGTACTTGACCACTGAGCCACATCCTCACCCCTATATTGTGTTTTATGTAGAGACAGTCTCTCACTGAGTTGCTTAGTGCCTCGCTATTGCTGAGGCTGGCTAGTGATTTTCCTGTCTCAGCCTCCCAAAGTGCTGGGATTACAGGCCTGTGCCACCATGCCCAGCTTCTCTGGAATATTTAGGAGAATTTCTGAGCATTTTCCTAGGTCATCTCTTACTGGTCTTTATATCATTATTTAAGGTAGCAATAAATAGTGTCAGTGCCTTATATTGAGTTAAGTGGACCTTCTCTCTAGGGCTGTCAGTAATTTTGAGTCTTCTTCCCCCGTCCCCAGTACTTCAATGATAGTGCAGAAAGTGGTATATACATAAACTAACAGTGTTGCATAATCCTAAATGTCATAAAAAGTTACTGAGTATAAGTATGTTCAGTGACAGTTAATTTTAGTAATTAGGATTTATCTATAGTAAAGGGAGCTCATATCTCTACCAAGAGTTACAAAACAGTCAAAGGCATGCTAGAAAATAACCATAGCTTTTAATGTTCATGTTTTGAGCTCTACCAGAGAAATAAGATGTGTAGTTTTCCCAGCCTGTAAATTGTGCCTAGACACAGCTTATACAGCTGTTTAGATATTCAGGTAATGCTGAGTCTGTTAGACTCTCCAGTGAAAGTTGGTAGTTTTTAAATGACTAATCAGTGGTTCTTTTTTATTTTATTTTTGCTCCATGTCTCTTTTATATTGTCGTTAATTTCAAATTATTATTGATTTTTGATGCTATTTAACCATGATTTGGGGAATGACATAGGAGAGTGGTGGGGATTATTAATAAGGTGCAGTTTTGAGTGCATTAATGGGGATTGCACTTGGTGCTTCATGTATGCTAGTTAAGCACTCCACTATTGAGCTATAGCCCCAGCCCAAAGAAACATTTTGAAATTACATATTTATTATATATTATAGTTGATAAAGGTAGATAATAATCAAATGTTATCTAAGTTCTTGAGCATGGTTAATGCTCTTTGCTTGTACTAAAAGACTGTCTTATGGTTAACATTGACAGTGATTCTTTTGTTATTTCTCTGTATCTGATATGCTTTCTCACAGACATTGTCTGCTCTTTTTAGGGGGGCGGGCACCAGAAATTGAACTCAGGGGCGCTCTACCACTGAGCCACATCCTCAGCCCTTTTTTGTATTTAGAGACAGGACCTCACTGAATTGCTTAGCATCTCGCTTTTGCTGAGGCTGGCTTTGAACTTGCGATCCTCTTGCCTCAGCCTTCCAAGCTGTGGGGATTACAGATGTACACTGTTGCACCTGGCCTTCCCAGTTGTCTCGATGACCAAAATATTGTTTATTATTTGGCCATACAAATTTGCCAATAACAGCCATATTAAAGGTATTTATATATCTCTTAAGAAATTTGATCTTTTTGTAACAATAATTTTTTTGATTTTTAGTTCATTCTGAATCTAGGCTTGCTCAGCCTAACCAAGTTCCTGTACAACCAGAAGCTACACAGGTAAGAGTAATAAATATTTTTTCAGGTTTGTTTATTAGGTCTCTTTCTCAGCCTATGAAAATCGGGCATGCATTTGATTAGAGTCCAAGTCGTATGTTAGAAATTCTCTTGGCACGAGTCGTTATCAGTCTATATTTCCATGTTTACATTTAATTTTCTTGATAATTTTTTAATTGTAATTTTTGTGTTTATAAAAGTTCATTAAAATGAAATGTGGTTTTTAATTTTAAACTAAGTAGATTTTCAGAAGACATGTTTTAAACATAATGCTAAGATTTAGAACAGGTTTTGCTATCTTAGAAACTTGAACATATTGAAGTGTTGGTTTTACTTTGAGCTTTAAAAGTATATGTATCTTTTGCCATTGTTTGGCTTTATAATCTATAATTGCAGAGATGGGGACATTAATTTCTCCTTTCACAAGTCTATCAATTTTTAGGCCTGTCTGTATTAGCTTTGGTTTATTTAATTTTTTGTTTTTTGGTACTGGGGATTAAACCAGGGGTGTTTTACCATTGAGCTACATTCCCAGTCCTTTTTATTGTTGATCTTGAGACAGGATCTCACTAAGTTGCCCAGGTTGGCCTTGAGCTTGGAATCCTCCTGCCTTAGCCTTCCAGTTGCTGGCATGACAGTGTGGGTTACCTCACTCAGCATAGTATGCTTTTTTTTGGACAAGTCAGTTTTGTAAGAAGAAAGAAACCTTGATTTCTCACTATCTGTCTAGGTTCCTTTGGTTTCATCCACAAGTGAGGGGTATACAGCATCTCAACCCTTGTACCAACCTTCCCATGCTACAGAGCAACGGCCACAAAAGGAACCAATTGATCAGATTCAGGCAAGTTGTACTATAGACTATATAACTTGTTGAGGCATTTATTCATGAATTGGACAAAGGTACTTTATCATTCACACTGTGGCCCGTCTTTTTGAACCTGCTTTGCTTTCATGAAATAGTTGAACTTCTTGACACACAAAATGTTTTGTGTTAGTTTACCACTAACTGTTTATTCACTTTATGTTCAGGCAACAATCTCTTTAAACACAGACCAGACTACAGCATCATCATCCCTTCCTGCTGCTTCTCAGCCTCAGGTGTTTCAGGCTGGGACAAGCAAACCTTTACATAGCAGTGGAATCAATGTAAATGCAGCTCCATTCCAATCCATGCAGACGGTAAGCAGATTAATTCAACTAATATTAAGTACTTAAGTGAATACTAAGAATCATGCTAGATTGTTAACAAAGAATATTCATTTAACAGAGCTTGAGCCTGCATCTACTGTAACTGCAGGGTTATATTTAATTGAACATAAACTCTGTTAGAATTCTAAAAGGTAAATTTGAACTTTATTATGTACTTACATCTTTTTTTTTTTGGTACCAGGGATTGAACTCAGGGACCCTCGACCAGTGAGCCACATCCCTAGCCCTATTTTGTGTTTTATGTAGAGACAGGGTCTAACTAAGTTGCTTATTAGCGCCTCGCCGTAGCTGAGGCTGGCTTTGAACTGGCGATTCTCCTGTCTCAGCCTCCCAAAGTGCTGGGATTACAAGCGTGAGCCACCGCGCCTGGCTTTACATCTTCTTTTTGGCAGTTTTCCCCTTTTGATTAACAAAAGTTTAATCATACAAAGTTTAAACATACAATAAGTAGACTAATATAACCTCTATATATAGTCATATCCTAGATTTAATGGTTGATATTTTGCCCTATTTGCTTAATCTTTTTATTTACTGAAATATTTCAAAGTAAAATTCAGATGTTCAACTTTACCATGATTCAACAAGCATCTTTAAATTGGAGAGTTTCTATAAAATGATGATAAGGAAATACTATAATTTGTGGGATACACCTAAATCAGTGCTCAGAGGAATGTTTATAGAGGTAAATACTTAATATTTTAAATTGATTAAAATATGAATAAAAAGTCTTGGAAAAATGAGTTAAATATTCAACTCTGTTAAATTTATAATTTTCTGCAAATGGTATTGCATCAGGGACTAAAAAAAGATCTTACATAGGTAAAAAGCTTAAGGTTGCTGTTTGCATGTTAAGTGGTATATAATAATACACACATGTGCACATACATACATCTTTTCCCACATTGAGATTCATTGAGGGTTATTTATTATTTTTGGTGGTATTTGTTTTTGAAACTTCCGTGATCTTCCTTATTTCCTTATCTTCCTTACATTTGAGGGAAAACTAGTGTCAAAGTCTGCCATGTTCAATGAAGGGAATAAAGGGAGAAACTAATCATTTATTCACTTACAGGTGTTCAATATGAATGCTCCAGTTCCTCCTGTAAATGAACCAGAAACCTTAAAACAGCAAAATCAGTACCAGGCCAGTTACAACCAGAGTTTTTCCAGTCAGCCTCACCAAGTGGAACAAACAGAGCTTCAGCAAGAACAACTTCAAACAGGTAGTCAAACCAGTGTCCCTTTATTGGTTGCTTGTTTTCCAACACAGTTATTGATAGTATTAGGACAGTTTAAACTTCAGTGTACTGGCTTCCAAGAGTTTTGTTTTGGTGGTAGATTATAGGAATTCTTTGCATTGCTAATCCTGAGTTGAGTTCATAGTTTGTGTGAATTATGTGCAATTTTGGAAGCTTTGTGCCTTTTTTCCTCTGATCACAGAGCTTTTATAAATGGACTTGTTTGCGTAGTTTTATTGGAATTATTATAAACATTTAAATTTAAAATTATTTTCACTTTCAATGCTAATTGTTTAGAGCCTACTATCATGAAACATGGCAGTAAATCAGTTATATGAAGTTTAGAATAGGGAATTGATTTGATATATATATGTTTTTTGGTATTGAGGATTGAACTCAGGGGCACTCGACCACTGAGCCACACCCCTAACCCGGTTTCATGTTTTATGTACAGATAGGGTCTCACTGAGTTGCTCAGCACCTTGCAATTGCTGAGGCTGGGTTTGAACTTGTTATTAGCCTGTCTCAGCCTCCCAAAGTGCTGGGATTATAGGTGTGCGCCACTGCGCCCTGCTTAGTTATTAGTAAAATTTGTGAATAAATCTCATAATGACTTTATTTGGTGGACAAGATTGAAACAAAATCCTTTTTGGCAAGTAAGTTCATAATATGGTTAATTCCTATGCCTTTCATAGTAATAATGTGGATATATATATTTTAGATTTCTTTATTTGTAAGATGAGTATCCTTTTCAGGTTTTTTTGTTAACTCCTAGGAATTTAAATGGAATCCTTCAACAAACTAGCAAATCCTCCGAAAATCATAGAAGTTAATGTCTTAATCTTAACAGACTGTTAAAAAAAAAAAAAAAAAAAACCCTGAAATTTTCTAGTCATTTAATTTCTTGATAGACCTGAATCAACATTGTAGATTTTTTTTCAGTATTAAAGTCTTAATATATAATGTTAATAGTTGTAATTAATGTGGAGGTTGAGTTGTCTATAATCTGATAGAAATTTGTCAGTTTATGCTTATGCTTAGCTTCTGAATAGTAAACCTAGGCTTCTTGCTCTCAGGCTCCTTTATCTACTTTATAGCTGTGTACCACAAGTTATGTATGATACAGGTTTATTTATTTATTTTAAATATATATGTATATATTTTTAGTTGTAGATGGACACAATGTCTTTATTTTATTGCTTTGTATGTGGTGCTGAGGATCGAACCAGGGCCTCACGCATGCGAGGCAAGTGCTCTACCACTGAGCTACAGTCCCAGCCCGATCCAGGTTTATTTTAAGCCTTTAAATATTACACTAATATACTTATGTTTTAGCCACCTTTTTAGATGATGTGATTAAATTAAGTACCATATATCATTTGATATGTTAATTTTGCCTGTTGTCATTGGATTTGAAACTGTCTTGCCCCTTTGCATTCTACTTGTATTTTCTAATTGTGAGTCACATGCTAAGCACATGCTCTACCATTGATCTACACACCCAGCCCCCACCTTGTCTTCTTAACATTTTCATACCACCACTGTAATAATCATATCCTGGCTGAACTACTATAGTTGTCACCTGACTCCCTTAATTACTCTTTTAGCCTGTTCTGTTGTCCACACAGTAGCCAGAGTGATCATTTAAAAAAAGTAAATCAGGGGCTGGGGTTATGGCTCAGTGGTAGAGCGCTTGCCTAGCATATGTGAGGCAATGAGTTTGATTCTCAGCACCATATATAAATAAAATAAAGGTCTATCAATAACTATAAAATATGTTTAAAAAAAAAAGTAACTCAGACGGCTCCTTTTCAAAATCTTTCAGTAGTTATTCATTACATTTAGAAAAGATATTCAAACACCTTGGTTTAAAAACTTGTGTCTGATCTGGTCCTTGCTTTGTCCTAGTCTGTATCTTATATATCCATTTTCTTCCTAAGTATCCACACCAGTCACCAACATAGCATGGTTCTCTCTTACTCTTACACTTCCTTTCTTTTTAACTTGAAACTATCTTCTACTGACATTTGTATGGCTGGCTTTATTTCTGTTTTTAAAAAAAAATATTAAGTGACCAAAAAATGTTTATATATAACTATATATATGTGTCATGTACAACTTGGAAGTTTTGAAGTACATACACACATTGAAATGGCTAAATCAAGCCAATTACGCATGTATTGTATCATGCTTTTTACAGCTTTTGCGATGAGCACACAGTCTACTCTCAGTGATTTGCAAGAATACTATACACTTTTTTAAAAAATATTTTTTAGTGATAGTTGGACACAATATCTTTATTTTACTAAGGATTGAACCCAATGTCTCACACATGCGAGGCAAGCGCTTGCTTTATCGCTGAGCTACAACTCCAGCCCAAGAATACCGTACACTGTTATTAACTATAGTTACCATCTAGGATAATAGATTTTTTGAACTTATTCTCCTGCACTGCTTCTTCATGACTTAACTATCAAGTCACAGAGACCTCTTTTTGTTACCCTTTCCAAATGTAGCTCATTCTTTTGGTGATGCATTTATCCTATTTTATTATTTCTCATTAGAAAAAGCTTGCTTCCACATGGACAATTGTAATAAGGAACAACATGAAAAAAAAGATCTGACAAAGGTCTTTGGGTTTTTCTTTTTTTTATTTTTTAAAATTTTATTTTGAGACAAAAGTCTTGCTAAGATACCAAGGCTGGCTTTCAATTTGTGATCCTCCTGCTTCAGTGTCCCAGGTAGCTAAGATGCAGGTGTGCGTCACTACACATAGCTTGGCTTTTCTTTATAAACTGTTAAACTTATATTTTACAAATGCTTACATGGTAGCTCTGCTATTTTAAAACAAAGGTCACACTTGAATTGTTCTGCTGTGTTTCTTACAATGAGATTTGACCAAAATGAATAAAATTCTTATTGATAAAATATTAATTTTATTAATATTAATAAAATTAATTTTTTGACTATACTACATATGTGTGAATGAATGTTTTTATTTTATTTACTTATTTTTTAAAATATTGTTTTAGAGCTGGGCGTGGTGGCGCAAGCCTGTAATCCCAGCACTTAGGGAGGCTGAGACAGGAGAATTGCCAGTTCAAAGCCAGCCTTAGCAATGACGAGGCACTAAGCAACTCAGTGAGATCCTGTCTCTGTATAAAACACAAAATAGGGCTGGGGATGTAGCTCAGTGGTTGAGTACCCCTGAGTTCAATCTCTGATAGAAAAAAAAAAAAAAAAAAAAACACAACCCACAAAATAGGGATGAGGATGTGGCTCAGTGGTCAAGTGTCCCTGAGTTTGATCTCCAGTAACAAAAAAAATATTTTTTTTTAGTTGTGAATGGACATTTATTTTATTTATTTATATGTGGTGCTGAAAACTGAACCCAGTGCCTCACACATGCTAGGCAAGTGCTCTGCCACTGAGCTACAACCCCAGCCTTGAATGAACGTTTTCAGATGGAAAATTTTATGTGTATTTTGATATTTGCTTGTAATTTTAAATTTGGGAAATGTATTAAAAGGCAGTCTAAGCTGGACACGGTGACGCACGTCTATAATCACAATGGCTTGGGAGGCTGGGGCAGGAGGATCGTGAGTTCAAAGCCAGCCTCAGCAGTGACGAGGCACTAAGCAACTCAGTGAAACTCTGTCTCTAAATAAAATACAAGTAGTGCTGGGAAGGTAGCTCAGTGGTCGAGTACCCCTGAATTCAACCCCCGGTGCTAAAAAGAAAAAAAAAAAAGGCAATCTATAGAAGATTATACATTGAGTAGGATAGTTTGAACAATAAGGAATTCAAAAAGGCCTCTTCTTCCTTGGTATTCTCTAGCTTTTTCATTGCAAAATAGCATTCTAAAAACTAGAAATGTACCATGAGTTTCTTGAAGTTGTAAAATAGCTCAGGTAAATATTTTTAAGAGTTACAGAGTCTTTTCTCTCTGCTCCAAAGTGGGAAATGTTGGCAAGCTGTTGGCCATTGTTACTGGGTTGCTGGCTTTCCTGTTTTGTTAACATTACTGACCTCCCAGAGGCACTTCTAGCAGTGTTTTTTCTTCCATATAAACATTGTCATACCAGAAATGTGCCTCAGTATTTAGTTTTTGGAAGTTTTTATATTCTAGAATTCTTAGTGTGGGAGTAGGTGTGTAAAAGGTAATGTGAGCTTTCTAGAATCTTCAAGTGGGTTGAGTTGCTAGTGTTTGCCATTTGACTAGTGTGTGTCTTCTCAATGGCTGTACTTTTTATTTCAAAGACTTTGAAATGGGATCAAGCATTATGGGCTATAAGTTGGAGTCTGCTGATTTAGCTGTGTTATCAATGGCATATTGTGCTATATTACTGCTTGGTTATGACAGAACATGGATTTGTGCATTTCTCTCAGTTCCAAGGATAATTTGAAAACAAGGAAACTTCTGATTAGAAGCTTTATAATGGAATAAGTATTTAAATGGCACACAATAGTAATTACACTCTTTCAGCATGTAAATCTTATTTATTGTGGGTCCCTTTTGCTAAAATGAAGATGCCTTTCAGAAGGTATTTGCCTTTTCAAATCATCTGTTTGAAAGGGTACAATTGTATACCCTGCATTCAAAGATTTAGAACCATTGTTGGAGAATTTTATCCCCCTCAACTTAATCTGTGGGTAGGAGAAAAACAGGAGTTTCATTAATGTATCATTTTTCCTATTAGTAATATGTAAATTTATTTAAAAACAACTAAAATTTAAGGAGACACTAGAAGATAGTGCTTTCAGAAAGTATGTGGGAAAACAAATGGTAATGATCTGTGTGTGTTTTATTATATAATATTTAAATTATTTTTCTTACTCTAGTGGTTGGCACTTACCATGGTTCCCAGGATCAACCCCATCAAGTGACTGGTAATCATCAGCAGCCTCCTCAGCAGAACACTGGATTTCCACGGAGCAGTCAGCCTTATTACAATAGTCGTGGTGTCTCTCGTGGAGGTTCCCGTGGTGCTAGAGGCTTGATGAATGGATACCGGGGCCCTGCCAATGGATTCAGAGGTAAAAGGAAAAAGAAAAAAAGCAAGTCTAAAACACCTTTTACTGTGTCAAGTTGTTTTCTGATTTGTAAAATATATAGAAATGAAATGGTTTTGGGGGAAAGGTGTATATCTCCATATTAACCTTTTGGGTATAATTTAAACATTTGAAGTGTATATGTATTCAGTTATTTAAATGACAGAATTGAGAAAGACTTAAGTCATTTTTGTCAAATCACTGTCAGTCCTTTAAGAGGTAATTGTCTTTTATATTACTAGACTTTATGGAGATGTGCTTTTTTTTTTTTTTAAATGTGAGTCTAGGGGCTGGGATTGTGGCTCAGTGGCAAGAGCACTTGCCTCGCATGTGTGGGGCACTGGGTTCAATCCTCAGCATCACATAAAAATAAGTAAATGAAATAAAGATATTGTGTCCATCTACAACTAAAAAAAAAAAAATGTGAGTCTAAACTGGGTGTGGTGGTGCAAGCCTGTAATCCCAGCACTTAGGCTGAGACAGGAGAATTTTGATTTCAAAGCCAGCTTCAGCAATGGCGAGGTGCTAAGCAACTCAGTGAGACCCTGTCTCTACATAAAAACACAACATAGGGCTGGGGATGTGGCTCAGTGGTCGAGTGCCCCTGAGTTTGATCTCCAGTACCAAAAAAAAAATGTGTGTGTCCTTAGAAACAGATTGGATCAGCATAAGCAATTAGAATTAGCATGAGTTAAGGCTTTCCAGTTCTTCTCTTTGTCATTAATAAGAAAGTAAAAATTCCTTGTGAAGAAAAGAAAAAAATTTTTTTTGTCCTAAATTTTAGGAGGATATGATGGTTACCGCCCTTCATTCTCTAACACTCCAAACAGTGGTTATACACAGTCTCAGTTCAGTGCTCCCCGGGACTACTCTGGCTATCAGCGGGTAGGTAAATATAGGATGGATCTCAATAACTAATTTGGGATTAATGTTATAGTGTCCAAGATATTTTACTATAGAAAATGATCACATTGGCTTTCCTTGGCACTCAGTATAGATCATTTAATAAAGTATGACACAATTTAGAAAGCAGTGGTATATATCTCATTGAATATTTGTGAGAATAATAGAAGTACAGTAATTACAGAATAACTTTTAGCTGTGATATTGAACCATCTTCAAAGAATAAGAATTCTGTATTATGTAAACATTAGATTGTAAGACTAGAGATAGATGGGTAAGCATTTATCAAAAAACTATCTTTTCAGTACTAACTAGCTTGTCTTTTAGGATGGATATCAGCAGAATTTCAAGCGAGGCTCTGGGCAGAGTGGACCACGGGGAGCCCCACGAGGTAATATTTTGTGGTGGTGATCCTAGCTCCTAAGTGGAGCTTCTGTTCTGGCCTTGGAAGAACTGTTCATAGTCTGCATGTAGGTTACATGTTAGGAATACATTTATCTTTTCCCGACTTGTTGCTAGGGATTAAATGAAATGCTCTGTTTCTAAAAAATATGATCTTGAATCCAAATTTTAATTTTTGAATGACTTTCCCTGTTACTATATAAAACTGTCTTGAAAATGAGAACATTTTCTCTTCCTCAGAAAAAGTGTTTTTCCAACTGGAAATTATTTTTCAGGTCCTAAAACCTGCTAAATGTTTTTAGGAAGTACTTACTGAGACATTTTTGTAAGACATTTTTGGAATGAGATTGAACATTTATATAAATTTATTATTCCTCTTTTCATTTTTGAAACATGCATATTATATTTTAGGACCAGAACCCCTTTAATGGCCAGATAAGCCATAGTTGCATTTCTGAGAACCATTTAGAAGTGATAGAACTAATTACAATTTGAATTCCTTTTAGGCCACTCACTATTAGTTATCAAAATACCAAGTTATTTCTAACTTTAAAATGGAATCCCAAATTCTTATTAACTTGCTGAGCTGTACTTAAAAATTATAGGTTTTAAGAGTTTTTTGGTTTTGTCTTTTACTATTGGAAAACTACTATTTGGGAGGAAGTTCACCTTTTCACAGTTAGAACTAGCATTTCATATAATCTGAAGTTCTAAATGGTTCTCTGGTTTGAGGAACGTTAAACATCAAGTAATTTTTCTCTAGCTATTGGCCATAACGTGTATAAAATGTATATTAAAGAGGAATTACAGAGTCCTTTGATTTGAATGCTAGTAGCAGTTGGCCAGCAAAAAGGTGCATTTTTTAAAAAAAGTTAATGGATCACTTGGGAATTACTGACTTGACTAGAAGTATCAAAGGTTATTTGCATGTGAATGTGGGTTATGTTCTTATTTCCCACCTTGTAGCATATTCTATGAAAGCTGAGTTAATTGATAGCCAAAACTGTTTTAAGAGCATGTAAAAAGTTATTTTATCTGTTACAAGTCATTATACAAATTTTGAATGTTATGTAGTTTCGTTTTAATAGGTTAGGTAATAAGGTCTGTTTTCATTCTGGTGCTTTTATTAATTTTGATAGTATGATGTTACTACTGAAATGTAAGCTAGAGTGTACACTAGAATGTGAGCTCCATGAGAGCAGGTACCTTGTCTGTCTTCACTGCTGTATCTATTCCCAACGCTTGGTGACAGTGCACATAGTAGGCACTCAATAAATACTTGTTGAATGAATGAATGAATGAGTACTGGTGGAATACTCCATTAGCTCTACCCTTCTTTTAGCTAGAGAACATGAGCAAATTTGCGCATGACAACTTCCAAGACAGGTGAAACTTGAACGCAGAAGAATTGACCTCTTAAACCTAATAATGTGGTGACAAGCTTCCCACATGCTTCTTGACTTCAGATGAAAATCTGCTTGAAGGCAAAACAAATAATATTTGAAAGAAAAATCAAATGCCATTTTTGTCTTCTAGGTCGTGGAGGGCCCCCAAGACCCAACAGAGGGATGCCGCAAATGAACACTCAGCAAGTGAATTAATCTGATTCACAGGATTATGTTTAATCGCCAAAAACACACTGGCCAGTGTACCATAATATGTTACCAGAAGAGTTATTATCTATTTGTTCTCCCTTTCAGGAAACTTATTGTAAAGGGACTGTTTTCATCCCATAAAGACAGGACTACAATTGTCAGCTTTATATTATCTGGATATGGAAGGAAACTATTTTTACTCTGCATGTTCTGTCCTAAGCGTCATCTTGAGCCTTGCACATGATACTCAGATTCCTCACCCTTGCTTAGGAGTAAAACATAATATACTTTACGGGGTGATAATATCTCCATAGTTATTTGGGTGATAATATCTCCATAGTTATTTGAAGTGGCTTGAAGGAAGAAAAAAAAAACAAGTTTGACTTTTTGACATTGGATAAAAGATACAAATCAGCCCTAGAGTTATTTAATTCAATGGTAATTGACAAA
>PVHX01014715.1:0-49652 GCA_004024805.1 Geosciurus inauris
CACCACTGCCACCAGTGACCCTTTCACCACCAGTAATGCCACTGACACAGGTGCCACTGTGACTGTCCCAACCACTCCTTTCCCCATAGACACAACTAATATCACCACTGCCACCAGTGACCCTTTCACCACCAGTAATGCCACTGACACAGATGCCCTGTGACGGTCCCAACTACTCCTTTCCCCATAGGCACTACTAATGTCACCACTGGCACCAGTGACCCTTTCACCACCAGTAATGCCACTGACACAGGTGCCACTGTGACCATCCCAACCACGTCTTTCCCTATAGGCACTCTTGTCACCACTGCTACCAATGACCCTGTCACCACCAATGATGCCCCTCACACTGCTGCCTCTGTGTCTGTCCCAACCCCTTCCCCCATAAGCACTGTGGATGCTGCTGCAAGCTCATCTGCTCAGGGTGCAGCTCCTCCTTCAGGTACCACTGCTGTCAGCCCAAGTGGTGTGACACCTCTTGTTGCCACAGCCTCCTCTGCCAGTAGTGCTGCTCTTAAAACCATTACTTCATTTCTTTCCACTCCTTCTCCCCACCCTGGTACTAGTCATGTTGATAAGAACACTAGGATTCCTCGTAGCACAGCTCCTTCTCCCGCAGCTCCTCCCAGTGACAATGCTGGTGCCAGTGCTTCTCTTGTGACCACCTCTTCTTGTGCCAGTGTGGAGGATACCAGTCCCCGTGATGCTCTTCCAGCTGCAACCATGGCCCTTTCACACACTGGTGCTGATTCTGTTAGCAATCACTTTCCTATGACCACTCCTTTTTTCTCTGAAAATAGTACTGATGCTATGCACACCACTGTTGTTATGGGAACTACACCCCTAGGTACGGAGGTCACTGGCACTGGCAATGACTCTCCTGTTACACATCCTCTTTCTGCTACAGTGTCTGGTGGTTTCAACAATGTTAAGACTGTTCCTGTAGTGAATCCTCTTTCTACAAACACTCTTGCTTCTAGCACTGATCATTTTATTTCTTTTACGACTGCCACCTCTCTTAATCCCACTCATTCTGCAGTGCTGCCATCGACAGACCCGGGCCAGGGAACCTCCCCTTTCATAACAAATTTAGCCAAACATTTTACTACCAAGGCTATAGCCTCTGGCCCCACAAATGCCACCTTGGATGTAGCAACTGCTACTGACACACAACTATCTACTACCCAAATCTCGACTTCCTTCCCCTCTACTCCTGCAGAGGTTAAAACTGCCTCCACAGAAATCACAGAGTCCACTGCTCCTCGCTCTCCTAGTACTGTGACACCAGTCTTAAGTTACACAGCATTAATCCCCACACGTGTTCCTGATCAAGGCACCACTGATACCTCTACCACAAGCACTGCAGCCACTACTATGGATTCACTTACTACAGATGCTACACATACCACCACTGCAGGAAGAGCAAATGGAGCCAGAGGAGTCACTGCGGTTGCTATGACTGCCAATGCTATTTCTGTAAAACCTACAACCCAAGGCATGTCAGCTCTGCCTCCTACAGGTGCCCCTGGTGCTCCCATAGATAATGAATCTCCAGTGGAACATACTGGAAACATCACTGCTACTCATCTTCAAGATAACCCCACTCATATTTTAAATGCCACTTCCACAGAAACTGGGGATACCTGACACCAACCATCACAGATGCACACCATGCCATGTAACACTGGGCATCCCAGACTCTGTAGGCACTCCCACCAGAGGTACCCCGCGACTCTCCACCTCTTAGCACCACAGCTGTTTCTACTGAATGCTTTTTCTACTGCTCCACACAGCATGCTACTCAAGATGCTGCCACTTTCTCACACACAAACACTAAAGACAGCACATCTCTAGTAGCTGCTAAAGCTACTGGAGATGTCATTACAGCATATAGTTCTACCATGGCTACATGTATTTTCAACACAAAAAACACAAATTCAATTACTACTTTCACAGTCCTTTCCAACAGTTACATCCCAAGTGCCACAGATATTCCCATGTATTATAATATATGCTTTAAAAAGATACTACCACTCCTCATAAATAACAGAGGATGCTTCTGTTAGTGCATCTACAAAAGTCACAAATACCACAAATGCTACACTAGTTACCTGATTGCTGTTGAAGGCAGGATTATTACTATGGATAATTCTTTGAAACAACTATTAGATATGTAGACAGTTAGTGGATACCCAATCTTATGCTAAATCTGTTTTCACAATTGTTTTTTTTTTTTTCTAGCCAGAGAAAATAGAGGCACTCCAACACTGTCAACATTGCAGGGAGGTTTAAGAACGTACCATTATAAACTTTATAAGTTTTCACCAAAGAAGCCAAAATATGTACCCTGATTCTTTTAATTACAATTATTCCCATAGCCCTATTAATTAAACTTCAAATACTTTATATATCCTTGCTACAGACTTCACACACCATCTTAGTGTCTCAGTTAATACCACATTAGGCTCTATGAATAGTATTGCTGTAGATGTAGTTATTTAGATAGCCCAACTTGTTTCTTGGGTTATAGGACATGATACAATAGTATCACTGAATGCACTAGTGATACTCATGGCATTCAAGTGACTTTTCTAATGACAGTTATTAATATTGCAGATTATTTGATTAGTGATGCTAAAAATAGCACTTTATTTTCTTAAGAACTTTTTCAAATACCAGGGCTATCAATATAGAAATTTGCTATCACACACACTAAAAGTAATATTGCTTTTGATAAAATTCTGGTTGTTGCTATAAATATGGAAAATGTTATCATCATAGATTTTGTATATGCCTTGACCACAGGCACTGAAATCATTAAATTATGAACATTAAATCTTTTACTATCACAGAAAATAAAAATGACTATAGGTAATAAAAAAGCAGGCCCCCAACTTTGCAGTCATCACTTTCATAGGTATTATTGATACTACAGATTTGATGGCTAGAGGTTGAATATCCCTTATCTGAAATGCTTGGGACCAGAAGTGCTTTGTATTTCATATATTTCTCAGATTTTGGAACACTTGTATATACAGAATGAGCTTATCTTGGGGATAAGATCCAGATTTAAACATGTTTTATTTTTCATATATGCCTTTTACACATTGCCTGAAGTTAATTTTTTACAATATTTTTAATAATTATTTTCCTGAAACAAGTTTTACATATGAAATTTCCTACTGGTCACATCATGTTGGTGCTCAAAATGTTTCAGTTTCAGACTTACATATTAGGGATGCTCAAAATGCGCTCCTTTAGTATAGGGAACACTAAAGTCCTTCCAGAACATTTTCATTAATCTTATTATGGATTTAGGCCCTTACTGGTGCCACCAATGACTAGCTCTGACTCTAGAAATCACCCAGACAGAGACAAGATAGAGCCCAGGGGAGGTGGTTGACCCTGGAGTCAGAGTTAGTAATCTTGTTTACTTTCCCCTTATCTGCCTGCTTTTCCCTTGTTGTTTGACTGTTAAGACTCTTCTTCAGTGTATTAGGGCTTTCTGCATGTTCTTGGTCTTTTATATCCAAATTCACCATTTATCTCCAACCTATTACTTCCTCATATCACCCAGACCCTCCTCAGCAGACTCAAGGTCATTGCTAAATCCATCCACTTTGGTGCTATTGATGGTTTAACTCTAGAAAAGCATTCTCCAAGTGTAGTAATGAAACCTGTGCAGTGCCCCAAGATGCTTTCTGGGGTCAAACCTATCTTCACATTAATAAGTTGTTATTCTTGTTCTTTCATTAGTATATAGTAGATTTTTCCCAGAGATTCTATGCTGTGTGGTATCCCAATAGATAAATATAGAGACAGATGCAAGAATGTAGCTTTCTTCTGTTAGGCAAGATACTCATATTACTCAGATTTACAAAATGTAAAATAATGCCATTCCTCTTACTGATTTTTTTGTGCTTTGGAAAATATAGTTATTTTTCAAAAAATATATTATTTATGTTAACATGTGGGAATATATTGTTATTTTTAATGAATGAAAAAATAAATATTGACAAAAATATTTTGCAAGTGACTCAATTTTAAATTCAAACAAGATATAACACACATAAAGGAAGCATGGTGTCTTTACTCAATTTTTGAGGTTCTGAGGACAGAGTTTGAGGATGACTTCCTTATGCCCACAACATCCTATTTCTACTCTCATTCTTGGCCAAGTCCACTATTGAACAGCACGTAGGAACTCCAGCATCTGTGACTTATTCCTCATGAGTATCCACTACCTCCTACAAACATATCTGCTCAGCTTTCTGAACGGCCATCCCAGCTGTGCTGTTGTCTGGACCTTTCCATGGTGCTCCCCACGAGGGACACGAGATCATCAGTTAGCTACATTTGCCTCATGGATTTGGCACACAAGCTACAACGCTGAAGGGTCATATGCTGGAGTATACATGGCCTTTAACTTGACCTTCCAATTCAAAAAACTTGTAATTCTGTGGGCTTGGTCATGAACTCCCTCACTTGTACCTTTACAGAGGGAGACCCCAGGGCACTTGCCTTGGTGGGACCACAAACTCACACAAAACAAAGTGCTCAGTGTCCTAAGGCTTCAGAAGATTCTACTGCCAGCTGACTCTTGGCCAATGGTTTCCCTATAAGTACTTGAGATTTGGAAAATAGGATACATTTGCTCTAAAAACAGCCCTGAAGTTGCTGAAACCCAACCCCTTTGTACACGTAAGTGGATCATAATTAAAAGAATGGAATTTTGAAAGGTAAAAAATATACTGAAAATTAAAACAATTCAAATGAAGTCCCGGACTTGATCAAATGTCTGAATAAATTTGAGAAGTGAAACTCAACAATCAGTGCATGGGGAATGGTCCCGGAACCAGATTCAGAAAACATGGGGATGATGTTGACATACCATTGTATTAGTTGGTTTTCTATCACTGTGACAAGATACTTGAGGAAACTAATTAGACAAGGAAAGATTCATTTTAGTTCATGGTGTCAGAGGTTTGAGTCCATGGTCACTTGGCTCAGTAGATTCTGGGCTTGTGGTGAGGCAGATATCAGGGTGGGGATGGAATAATAGAGAAAAGCTGCTCACTTCATGGTGTCCAGGAAACCGAGCCAGAGGCAAGAGAAAAATAACCTTCAAAGACAAGCCCCCTGTGACCCACCTCAAGTTTCCACCACATCCCAGTAGCACCAAGAGCTGCAAAATCTCCTTTAACATGTGAGCTCTTGGGGACATACCAGTTACAAACTATCACACATTGGCAATACTGGTTAAACTTATGCATGGACCCTAATTTATAAGGTGTAGGGAAACCTCTTTGACCTACAATGACTTGAAAAACTATTTATTGCCTCACTAGACGACTCCTGTATGTGATGTTAATTCTGCACTAAGCATCACAAATCATATTCTAAATATAAATATACTTATTTTCTACACTTCTGATATTTAGATGCTTCTACACACACAATTACCCTTGGGCACTGTTATTGTTAGTATTACAATTGACATTATATTATTAACTTCATTTTGAGTGTCACTATGCCAACACTATTCCCATCAACCATGTAAGAGTTATTGTACTAATAGTGCATGATTAATTTTCCAATGAAAAATATAGATGATACATGTTTTGGATTAGCAAGATATTCACTAGAGGTTAGAGGGACTAAGAAACACTGAGGCATAGAGGAATTTAGGATGTGTCCTATAGAACAGAAAAGATTGTGGGAAAGCATTTCAGGTGGGGAATAAATTGGACAAAGAAAACAACTTTATACAGCATGATTAGGAGATTTAAAAAAAAGGCCACTCTTTCTGTAGCGGAGAATCATGATAGGAGAAAAGGTTTAATGCTTAATGTCCATCGCCAAATCTTATCATTTGATAAATGACATCTGAATGAGGATTGGAAGAGTGTTTGTTCAAGCAGAATCCACAGGGCTTTGATTTGGGCACGCTTTGATTTCATATTCCCTCCCCCATGGGGGCATGGAGGCCTTCTGCAAGAAGGCCATAGAACTGCTTACAGAGATTGAGAGTCTGTGGGAAGCTGAAATTGGCTTCTAACTCACAACTGGGCACTTGTTGAATTGCAGAGTCCTAGCCTCCTTAGGTGACACCATGGAGTATGGAACATGGGCAAAGGTCATTAGAATCTCATGCATCTCCAAGGATGTTCAAGTCAATGTAATGGGCATGATTAATTTTCCAATGAAAAATGTAAATGATAGATGTTTTGGATTAACAAGTTATTCAATAGAAGCTAGAGGGACCAAGGAACAGTTTGAGGAACAGGGGACGTTGGGATGTGTCCTACACATTGGGGCCAGGGCCTTGCGTGGAGAATTCTGAAGGTGGCAAGGATTAAAGTCTCGACAATGGTGGGGGTAGAGCCAGGGCCGCAAGACTGCAGCCTAGACCCTCCCAGTTCAATGTAGCGAGGAAATAAGCTCCTCAGGTGGTGTGGTGGAAGGTGGCTCAGCCAGAGCTGTCGTGAAAAAGTGTGTCCTACAGGCAAGGGGATCCTAGTGGTAAGAGTCTATGGGATGGACCACCAAAAGTAGAAACCAAGATTGTGGGTGGAAGAGATCAAAACAGGTCAGGTCTATCGCATCCCACCTGTGTTAGAAGATGCACAAGGGACTTTGGAAAAACTCACTAATATGCCCAAGAGAAGAAAATAGCACTGGGGGTTTGTCACACCAAGAGTAGTGATGATTTGCTGTAGTATTAATCACTGAGACTGTTTACCTTTTCCGGTAATTTCCATGTAGCTATAGAGGAGAACTGAGAAGTTGGGAGTGTGGAAGCACAGGCCATGATGTCCTGTTCCATTGCTAAGGTGAAGGAGGTCCCTGGAGGAAGGAGAAAGCTACATGCATGTGAGAAGGAAACAGTGATTTAGACTATGCCAACTCTTGGAAACTTCCAAATGACTAGAAACTGATGGGTCTCCTGAGATACTGTTAAGGGAAAGGATTTCAACTCAGCATCCATCGAGGGGTGGGGGTTCTAAAATGTAAAGAAGAATAAAGAGGCCACCAAATTGCCCACTGCCCAAAAGCTGGGGCAGGGGATGGGCCATCTGTGTGCAGCCGCAGAGGAAAGGAGTAAAATTATCAGCTTACTATTTTTCCCCCAGTATTGGGGATTGAACCCAGGGCCTCGCCCAAGCTAGGCAATGGCTCCAACACTGAGCTACACCTCCTGCATTTTACATTTCATTGTGAGACAGTCTTGCTAAGTTCTTCAGGCTATCCTCAAATTTGTGATCCTCCTGCCTCAGCCTCCTGAATAGCTGGGAATACAGATGTGTGCCACCACACCTAGCAGGATCTGGGTACTTTTGAGTCTTGCAGAGCTGGCTCCTGGAAAGGTATTTATTGTGCCTAGCTCCTTCCTCTCTCTTCTGTCTGCCTCTCTGCTGCCATGAGGCAGGCAGTTTTCTTTCCTCATGCCCTACCCACCGTGGTGTTCTGTCTTACCTCAGGTCCAAAGCAAAGGATTCGCTGACTGTGGGCTGGAATCATAAGCCAAAATAATCCTTCCTCCTCTAAGTTGGTTTTCCAAGGTATTTTTGTCACAGGGACAAAAAGCTAACACAGAGATATAGTTGAGAACTAAATGCACGAACAACAGATAAAAACAGCTTTGAAATGGTCAATAGGGTTCATACTGACTATTGAATATGTGTGTATTTATTAGGACCATTTCCTATGGCAAACATATTTCTGCCAGTAAATTTTCTTTGGTCTGTGTGATGACATTGAATGTAGCAGTGTTTCATCGCGTTCTCCTAAGAGCGCGATAACCTGAGGCAATCCACTGAACCAATGTGAACCCTAATGCTCAGTGAGCTTTGCCCAGCTCCTGCCCTGGCAGAGAAGTTTGCCTGACAATGCTTTTCAAAGCTAACTGTGGTCAGCTCTAAGATGTGTATAGGACGCTTTTGCTTTTCACTAATCTGCACATATTTTTCCCTACTTATTTATGTTTTCTCAACATACGATATAAATAGTAAAATGTTTTTTGGAATATATCATTAAGTTTCCTTCTAAGGCAAAGATAGGGCAGATTTACTAGAAATCCTTCTAAAAGGTTGGGATTTCTTAAATTCAGGGTACCTCAGATGTGACACAAACCCATTCTGTGAGCCATATCCACCTTGGCCCACATTTGTATAAGCTCATGGGACCCAAAGGCGAATGGGACTGATAGAAGCATGAAGCTCAAGCTGCCTGTGGTGTCCGGAAGTCCTCTGTCTAATTCAGGAGCCTCAGGTACCACTGACATCTATGAAACCATGGCAAGCCACCTATTACTTGCAAGTAGGGTACAATACTAGCTCCTCTGCAGTTCTTAACAGGGTACAAATTGGGTGACATGGAATCTGGGGGTTGGGATGAGGATCTGAGAGATCACTTTTGGCCGTGCTAAATGTAATATGACTTTTAAATATCTAAGTGTAGGTATTAAGTAGATGATAAGATGTATAAACAGAGTTCAAAGCTGGGGAATTCCTTTTTTTAATTTTGTTTTTAGTTGTAGATGGAAACAATATCTTTATTTCATTTAATTTTATGTGATGCTGAGGATTGAACCCAGTGCCTCACACATGCTAGGCAAGCACTCTACCACTGAGCTACACTTCCAAAGTTGGGGAATTCTGACTGGAGATAAATTTGAGATCATTAGTATAGAGCCAGTATTTGAGCTATGGGACTCAATTATACTAACTTGAGACATAAAATTTTATACGTATGGTATCAATTTGTTTACTGTCACTGTAACGAAGTATTTGAGGCTTAGTCTAGCTCACCTATTTGGAGGCCAAGAGTTCAAGATCAGGCAGCCCCATCTGTTTGGCTCTGGTTAAGCTCCCTTGTCTACATCACATCATGGTCAATAGCGTCAAAAGGAGATCACATGAGTCAGGAAGCCAGACGCCTGCAAGGGCCAGTGTTGCTCTTTTTCTAACAACCCATTTGCACGGGAATGAACTCCCTGAGACCAGAACTGATCTTTTTCAGGGAAGAATCCCCCAATGACTAATTACCTCTTACTATGGTGCCACAACTTAAAACAGTTTCCATTACCTTTTATGTCACCACCCTGGGAACTAAGCTTGTAATACATGACCTTTAGGGGATACACTTAAGGCACATGTATACCAAAGCACACGTGTAGTCACACGTGCGCATGTGCACACACACACACACACAAAGAGATTGAGATTAGAGTCCTGGGCTATGCCAACATTTAGAGATCTAGAAGAGGAAAGGGCCAGCAAAGGAGACTGATGATGAGAGGGACTGACGGGCAGGTAGAAAGAAAACTGGGTGTGCATGGGGTGGGTGGAGTACACCCAGAGGGGAGAAGCCAAATGATCCAACAAGTGGAAATGGTCCAGGGAGTATTCCTATAAGAGCAAAATCACCGAGAAAGAGTGGAGATGGTGTCCAGGTCCTATTGAACAGGTTTGCCTTTGAAGCAGAAGAAATTTTTTCCCTTGCCTTTGGAGAGCAAGAAAAATATGACTGCAGTGCGGGTAGTGAAATCCGTGTGGGCAGGAGGAGGTATTTCTCCTTGTTTGATCTGTTGTTTCTCTGCAGTATTTGATGAGGCCATCCTCTGGGAGTCAGGGTATGGGGAGCGGTTGTTGGAAGCTTGGGAAAGGTGACATAGTCATGCTGGAAAGGAGAGCAGAAACACAAAAGACAGAGACTCACATTTGGACGGATCGCTGTGTGGTCAGTGAACTGGACTTGAGCACACGGGAGGGCTGCTTCTCCTGTGGCACTACATGGATGCATCTGGGGAAAGCAAGCAGACAGAACGCGTGATCCTGAAGGAGATGCTGCTGTGCAAATATGATGGAAAGAGGAGGTGAATAAAGGCAAGGGTGTTTGTAAGGAAACAGTTCTGGTTCTGGTGCATGGAATCCAGCCGTGGAGAGGAGGGATGTAACAGAGTGAAAACAAAGGTGTGTGTGTGTGTGTGTGTGTGTGTGTGTGTGTGTGTGTGTGTGTGTGCTCGCAGAGCTCTGAGTGCTGACATTGCCTGAAGAGAAGGGTGATGCCGAGATGGCTGTAGTTGTCAGCGTGGGAGAGGTGACTTGAGGGCCAGCAGATGGCAGTACAAGTAGCCACAGAGGACAGTGAAGTTCTTGTCACAAGTTTCACAAAGGAGCTGGGGTTTGAAAGAAAAATGAAAGCAGTTTGAAAAGGGCAAAGCAAAGCCCTCCTTCTTTTAGTGCAAGGAGCCGGGAGGCACTGCCAGAGGCCCAATTGGGAGTTTGCTGTTTTCAAAGGTCTCTGTGAATTCCGTGCCTGTGGGATTATGTCAAAGTGAACCCAACTATTATGTATGGCTACAGTGCACTAATAAGAGCCTTTTTAAAAAGTTCTTTGTGGAGTAGTTTGAAGGAGCAGTGTGTGAGTGGGGCTAGCCTGGGGCTGTGTGGGGCAGTATGTGGACTATGGTGACTTATCCCCGAGGCTGATGTGGTCAGTGAGTGAGTGAACGGGGTTGTGAGTGGAGGCAGAGCTGCCACTGTGACCAGAGAGAAAGCAGCCATTTCCCAAGGCTGGAGGTGATTTCTAGAGGGCACTAGGCAATGAGAAAACCTCAGAAAAGTTGATGCTATCTTGGTCAGGGGCTAAGTCTTAGTTCATTTTCAGTTGCTGTAACTGTATTCCCCAGGCTGGGAAGTTTATAAAGAATAGAGGTTTATTTCTCCCTTAGCTGGGAAGTCCAGGAGCTTGGTGCCAGCATCTGGTGAAGACTCTCTTGCTGCTTCATTACATGGTGGAGTAAGGACATCACGTGACGAAACAGGGCAGATGTGCCAGCTTGGATGTCTCTTCCTCTTAAAGCCACTCATTCCATCGTGGGGGGTCCTACTCTGATGACCTCATCTGACCCTAAATATCTCCCAAGGGCCTCACCCCGAAGTTCTAGAAGTTGTATTAACACATGAATGCAGGGATTAAGTTCCTAACACATAAGCTTTTTGGCCGACACATTTGAACCAGAGCAGGCTGACTTATTTGAACACAAGATGCTCAAAGTTTCTGGAAAGCTGCTTTTGCCCAAGGCTAGAAGTTTCACCATATGATAATTAGAAGAGTAATACAAGATACTCTAATTTCAAATTAGACTGGAGCTTATAGTTTTCTTCCTGGCATTTTGTAATTTATGATAGTAGCAATTCCTATGACCTTGTTCCGATGTTTCTAAATTGAGAAAAATCTGGTCTTTTGTAAAATTACTTAAATATATGATTAGTTAGAAAATGAATAATATTGGTCATTGATGGACTGTATTGTAGATGCAACACAATTTTATTGCCAATGTATGGCTAAATAAAAGTTAACCAGAGTAGGAACAGACTTTCAGGCAAGTTCTCCCCCCTAGGACGGTTTCCTCTACTCTCCATCTCCCAATCTCATCAGCATCTGATTCAGTACTTCCTCAAAAAAAAAAATTCATTGAATTGTTGGGCAGTATTACTTTTACAAAGATTTTTCTTGGTACTGAGATAAACGTAGGCTCCTCAGAGGCCTACCAGTAAGTTTTAGTTTTTCATCTCTGTGATAGTCTTTCATGTTTTACATGGTGGCTTTTATTTTCTGACTGATCATTCAGATTAAAGTTCCCCATGACTCTGATGTATCTCTGGTAGACAATAGTTACCAAAAATCAAAACAAAACTAAAGAAAAACAAAAAAACAAGAAGAAAAAAGTTGTCTACTTTTGTGTAAACTGTCACCACCTGGTGGCTATTTAGATAATTGTCTGTAGAATCATATTTCCATGTTATGTAGCCTGAAGACACGCTTTACTATCTATTTGTGCCTAATGCATGATGCTAACCCAGGCCCTGCGGTGCAGTACAGCTTGGGAATTGACAGCTCTCTCCCAGAGTGAGAGTTAGCCAAAAGTTCTTGTTTGTGAAATTGATACTTTTCTAAATTGATTTTTTCCAGATTACTTTTTACCTCCTTTGTTTTTTTATAGCTTCTCTATTTTTCATAGTTTTTTAATATATTCTGAGCTAATTTTATTATTTTAAATAAAATTTTAGTTTTGAATTAGCTCAAAGTTGTAGAAAAGTTGCAACAAGAGTATAAGGAACTCCAGTGTACTCTTCACACATATTTCCCAATTATCATTCATAAATTATACACTATTCACCTATATTTGCTTTCTGTTTCCTTCTCTCCCACCTCTTCTCTGTTGGTTGCTCCCACATATAAGAATTTGTAGATGGTTTGTAGATGGTTTGGTTCATTATCAGAAAATATGTTTGTGTATATTTCCTAAAAGGAGTTCAAAAATATATTCTCACTTAACTGCAATATAACCAATCAAATCAGGAAATTCACATGCATACAATACCACTATCAAATGCACAATCCCCAGTCTGATTTTGCCAGTTGTCTAAATAGTGTTCTTTATAGGAAACACAACAATAACAGCCACATCAAAAAAGAATTTCACAACACAGGTTGTGTTTAACTGTTCAGTTGTTTGTGTCTGTTTGCTTTTTAGCTTCCTCTATGCTGAACCTTTTCCTCAGTCTCTCTTTTTTCTTTTCCGATTTTGATGTTTTAAGACTGAGCTGGCTAACTGTAGACCATCTCTCATCTGTTGGTTTGTCTACTGTTTCCTCATGACGAGTTGAGGCTAGTATGCATCTGGGCAGAAGTAGCCCAGGCCATGTGTCCACTCAGCACATCATGCCTGTGCTGTGAGGTGCATTCATCCATCCCTTGGATGAGGTGGTGTTTGTCAGGTTTCTAAAGTTATTATTTTTTCTCATCACAATTAATACATACGAGGAGATAGTTTGAGTTTGCATAGATATCTGATTCCTTATCTATTTGTTGGACATCCATTGATAATTCTTGCCTGAAACAATTCTTAATATAAAATTTATTAAACTGATTTTCAAACTCCATATTCTTTCTGTATTTATTGCTTGGCACTGGAAGAGTTTCTTTCTCTTTGCTGTCATTTAATATGGGGTAATACCTGGTTAATGCTATTTCCCTGAGCCTTCTAACTGTGCCCCTTCTCAAGATCTCCATGCAGCCTCCCAATCAGCCACTAAGATGTGAACCACTGGGACTTTCAGGACTCTTTCACTGGTGTCCACTCTGACTGCTCGGTGCCTGAGCTGTCTTAAAAGTGAGAAGCCAAGACGTGATTCCTGCCCTATTCAGGGAACAGACAAGAATATTTGATACCGAGTTTGGTGATCTTCAATCTTGAATGCATCCTGGAAGCAACCAGAGAATTTAATAGCCTCCTACTTCCTGGGTGCTGCCCCTGCCACCCAGATAATTCTACCATGATGTTAGGGTTGAAAGCCCGTGTGTCAGTGGAGAAGGAGGCATTCCTGCTCAGTCTCAGCTAAGCAGGAGGTGAGACACTGATAAGAAAAGAAACTAAGTTATCAGCTTGATGAAGGTGAAAGAGAGAAAGAGGAAGAAGGAGGAGGAGACAATTAAAGAAGCCATGAGAAGAGACAGAGAAATGGGACAAACGTCTATCATGGATCGATCTGGGTAAAGATTTAGATGAAGGAGAATTCTTGCAATTTTTCTATAAATTTGAAATTGTATCAAATATTCTTAGTCAGTATCAACCAAAGTCACTGTAAACATTAGCCTGTGATTCTTTTTGACCTCAGGGAGCCATAGAAAAATGTTATAAGAGGGAATGAATCTTTTATTTATCCTCCACATTTAATATGGAGTTTTAGTAGAGGAGGTGGCATGGAAATTGAGTCAGAGACAATGTGAGGTTAAGGTCACCTGTGGGATGAAGGGTGACATGTAGGCCAAGTGACAGAGCATCCTTGGATGGAGTTGGAGAATATCATGCTAAGTGAAGTAAGCCAATCCCCAAAAAATGAAGGCCAAATGTTCAAATGATAAGTGGATACTGATCCATAATGGGGGAGGGAGCATGGGAAGAATGGAGGAACTTTGGTCAAAGGGGAGGAAAAGAGGGGAAGGGATATGGGGGCAGGAAAGATGGTGCAATGAGATGGACATCATTGCCCTAGGTACATGTATGACACACATATGTTGTGACTCTACATCATGTACAACCAGAGAAATGAAAAGTTGTGCTCCATTTGTGTACAATGAATCAAAATGCATTATGCTGTCATATATATCTAATTAGAATAAATAAATTAAAAATAAATATAGAAAAGAAAAAGATATTTGTCTCAAAGGAGGAATTGAAAGAAAGCTATTGTATTACTGTGTCTATTGTAATTTAGTAATTAGCTATTTTAGAAAAAATATTTGCCTCATTGGAGAATTAATATTTTTAGGAATTTTGAAGCCCTGGGTAAAAATTAAACAAAACAAAACAGCAAAATACAGGTTACTTGGAGTAAGTTCAAACCAGTGAAACTCTGTTTTTAAAATTCTCTTAAAATATTTAAATAAACCTTATATGTTTAGGAATCTGTAAAAAGAAAAAAAAAGGTTGAGGTAATCTGTTTCCATCTCGACTTGGAGCATCTTCCTGGTGTAGTGTGTTAGTAGGTAATCAGGAAACTGCAGTCACAGATTGTGAGTTGAAGTCATCTTGTTTAAGCACTCAACCTCTGTGGGAGTGTTTTAAAACATTTTCTCAGAAGTGTTCACCTAAGCCTTCTGCCCACAGATGTGTGATATGAATGTGACCCTTTAACTATAGAAGCATATTGTTCTCCATTGGCTGGATAAATATAATTTCTTTCTTAAGGCGGTCCACCTTCAATGTGGATAATGCAAGTCCAAGGGATAAACAGCTACTGGAGGGCTTATGGACACTTGACTGTAGCTCTACAAGAGCAGAGGAGTACTTGTCCTGTTTCCTGTTCTCTATCATTTCCTGTTCAGAGTAGCACCTCTTCATGAAGTATACAGATAATACTCAGTAAATATGTGCATGATGATCAAATGCTGAGATCAGTAGATGGAGGGAAAATAAAATGAAAGAAAGCAAGCCAAGGAGAAACATGAAGTTGAAGGAAAAGAGCAACAGTGCCTGGGGATCACTGGGCCAGGACCTGGTAGAGAGGGCCACTGGAGGTGGTGGTGGGGCATTGACCTGTGAGACCTGATGGTAAGGCTACAGTGTAGCCTGAGGGCTGGCATTCGAAACCCAGCCAGAAAGTACTCTGCATCTTAAAGACTGAAGCTGGAAGAATTTGCCTGGGAAGACTTGTGAAGTAACATGTTGGAACAGGTGTGTCAGCCTTGCTCAAGAATCAAAGCAAAGGGGGAGAAGTGATCTGTTCTGGATGCTCT
The DNA here is from genome assembly GCA_004024805.1 of Geosciurus inauris. Classification (NCBI taxonomy): domain Eukaryota; kingdom Metazoa; phylum Chordata; class Mammalia; order Rodentia; family Sciuridae; genus Geosciurus; species Geosciurus inauris. The sequence goes on from PVHX01014715.1 coordinate 15,310, forward strand.
AAGTATCTTTCTAGATCTCATTTTTATCTCTGTGCTTTCCTTAGGTTGTAGAAGATACTGGACTATGAAGAAAATGCCTTAGTATTATTACCCAAAAAGAAAACCTCCATTTCCCTCCCTTCCATGGTTCCAACAGAGAAGGCTGACACTAAATTATGATATGCCCGTTTTGTCCATAATCACCAACTTCAAAAAGCATCTTCAATGTTCAGAGGGAAAGTCCCTCTATTCCTATGTCATGAGGCTCAGAAGTGGTTCCAATTTTTAAGAAACAGAGACTGCAGGAGCTAAATATGAACACTGAGGATTTTGAAGAATCTCAGAGTGGAGCATCCAGAATTTTCCAGGGAGAATATAAAAATAATGAGCCTTTGTTCCCCCATGTTCCAAGTGCACCTCGCCAATCCCAGAGGAGGGATGTTGCTCAGTCAGGAAGCAGAGCTATTCTGTTAGACCCATCCTTGACCCTTAGGCAGTGACGTGGAGTTTGCCAAGACTGTCTTTGGTTTCCAGAGGCTGAAAGTCTCTCTAAACATCTTGAAAAATCCAGGGAAGATGTGCTTTCTAGAGGACACACGAGCAGGGCAATTCATAGACCAGCTTGGTGACTTTAAATACTAAAGGTGCTGAGCTTTTCAAGCTAGGCATATAGACACAATCCCAGAAGTTCCCAGGGAAGCCGCTTCCAGTGCGCTTTCCTAAGAACCATGGATACAAGCTGCAGCCTGTCTCCACAAAGCATTTACATCTAGTTGCTGCTCCGTCTCTGTAAACTTTTTGGACAAGCCCTGGTCTACAAAGCTAAGGATGCCCTTCTACACCTGTTCTCAGAGCTCAATTCAGCTTGCTTGCTCAGTTAGGCTCCTGACACCTGGTACTCTGAGTGGGACAATGTGACACTTGGTGGAACAAACAAAGATCATCCAACAAAGGAGACCCGGGGAGGAGGCAAGGGCTGTGCTTTTAAATGCTGCCTTTGGAGCAGCCAGCCAGGAACTCTTACACCCTCTGGGTGCCTTACACTGAGGAATTCAGCAGACTGCTTAGCTCCTAGATCAAGGCTCAAAAGAAAGAGATGGCAACAGCAAGCAAGTCCAGTTCTATTTAATGTGATGTCTTGAGTTCTGTCTCTCATACACTGGGTCCCTCCCTTTACCAAAAAATTGCTGTGGCTCTCCACTGCCCCTGTGGCTGCCTCACAGGGAGGGCTTGAGGGAAATACCTTTAGAAAAGAGAAATAGAAACCCTCACCAGGGCCGAGGGTGGGCCGGGGCATTGCAGGACTTTACCTCTGCATTTCAGCCCCTCCCACTCATGGCATCCTCTTGAGAGATCTGGGGCACCAGACTTCTCAGAGAGTGACTCCACCATTTCACTGCCAGCCTAGGAGCCAGGCCTTCTCAGGAAACATGTGGTCCCATAGCATGTCAGGCACAAGGGTTCAGGGAACATGGGCAATGCCCGGGACCTGCAGTGTCATGGCTTGGACCATGCTAAGGCACAGATGGGGGACACTTTGGGGGCCAGAGCAGGGAGTTGTTTCTGTATTTGATGATAAGGGGAAGACTGAGCAGAGAGGGCTTGGGCATGTGGTGTGAGGAGGCAGAATCACATTTCAGTCTGTAGCATGGCAAGGAGCCATGAGAGGGTGCCCTGTATGAACAAGAGGGCAGCCAGGGGCAGGTGCTTCAAGGTAGCAGTGGTGGATCCTGAGAGAGCCACTGGCACAGCCCTGAAGCCTGCGGGGGTCTTGTCCTGGGGCTCCACTTTGCCTCCGGAGGATTCCAAGCAAGGCCCCCGAGGAATGGGGATGATATCAGGAATCCAGCCTGTTGTGTTTTCTACTACTTCCTGAAGGAGGGAAGAAGAAAAATGGTAACTCCAGAAGCCTCCCTATGATCTTCACTTCCTTGAAATCTTACTCAGCCATTCCTGTCCTTGTAGAACTCAAAAGTTTAACTAGGAGGCTCCTACCACGTCTACAATCCCCAGTAGCATCCTCCTACCTCCAACCCTCCTTCCCAGCCCACGGTGCCCACCACTGTCACTTGCTTCCTTCATCCTTCTTTTTCCTGTCTTGGCCTGACACCCGCCCATATCCCTCACCCAGCCCTAGAGGGTGGCTTCTCTTGCGACACTCACGTCGATGGTCTTGATTACCACAATCTGCTGGGACTCCTTGCAGGCTCTCTCAGCCTTCTTGATGTTCTCTGGAGTCCACTCGATGCTGTTCATGACCATGGTGCCTTCCATGGGACTGCCGTGGGTAGCAGGAGGAGGGCAGGGGAACAGAGAGCAGTTCAGGGTTGACTTAGGGCTTTCACAAAACACGTATAAAGCACGCTTGTTAGCATGAGTTCCTGTCAGCATAAACTATCAGAATGTCTTAGAAGTGAATGAAATAATAATAATGAGTTGACAGAAGGAAGAAGATCATCAGAGTGGAGAATTTCAGAAACTGGAAAAAAAAAAGAATTATCTTTAAGTAAATGGCTTTTAATGTAAGAGCCATGGGGTCCAGGAAGATTGAGAGAGGGGCTGCAACCTGCCATTGCTTGGGATCGTAGGCAAAATGAAGTGTTTGCACAGATGTGCATCTTTCCTTCGAAGTTTCAGGGATGCCATGAGAGTGGAGAGAGGACCCACACCACCAAATAATTTGAAAAGAAATATAGTCTTTGAGCCAAACAGTGCTCATGAAAAGGCACACAGAATGTGTATGTAAGCGATCCAACTCCCAGCAGTCGGTTCTTATCTGTTCCTCTGAATGATCTTGCTGATATGGAAAACTCCCCCACAAAATTCCTGTGTATATCAGAGCTCTGAGTGTCAGACACAGGCAGGAGCAAGGGTGAGGAGGACAGGGGCTGATCAGGCCACCCACGCAGTACTCCTGGCTCATCAGCCTGGAAGGAGTGGGTAGGTCTCCTCTTCTTCCTTCCCTAGTCCTCCCCACATCCCTCCTCACACACATGTGGGTTTTATTTCCCAGGTGACTCACTCTGATACCTCCTCCCCAAGCTCATGGGCCACGTAGAGGATGTCAGGGTACCCCTGGCAGCTGGATATATTATTTCGAGGGTAGTAGAAGAGGAACACAAGACACATCTCATTAAGAGTGCTGGGACCTCCCTGGAGAAGAGGAGAGAGATGGAGAGATAAAGATATAAAACAGTCAGAGAGGGACTGAGGCAGGCAAAAAGCCTTCTAGGTGGTCACCCTGCCAGAGAAGCCCGTTTCCCTTTCCCTCAGGCCAGCTCATTGAGGGCCTCTTCCTTTCTGGTTCTCCAGTTGGAATCAGTGGACAATTATTGATAGTGTTTTCAAAGAAATATCACACATATCTGCCCTGTCCTCTGCATTTCCTTTGCCATTGCCTTCCAACTGGTCACCCATCGGTCCTGAGGGCAATGTGACCTTAGAGCTGTGCGACTGTTTATAACCTATCCTGCCTCCTGTCATCTGCCTCTTCAGTAACTTCCAGCAGCTTCTAACTATCCTATTTATAGTAGTCCATTTTCATTAAAGAAATTCTTGGATTATATCCAATAATTCCAACACATTTTTCAATTTATTTCATTTACCTGGCAAATATTTATGCTGTGGCAGTTAGAGGCTGCCCTCTGGGAGACGTAGGTAGGATAGTGCCATTTCTGCTTCAAGGACTCTTCCCAGCCGCATCTCTTTGCTCTCATTCCACTCTTTCAGTCACCTTCCCTGTTCCTTAACCTCCATCCAGGCTTACTGTTCCCCACGCACACCCCATGATTCCCTCCTTAGTGTTTTCCTCACTTTTGTCTTTCTCCAGAACTCCCCATCTCCATAAGTCCAAAGAAGAACATGCTCACTTGTGACACCTGATCAGTTCACTGTCTCATGATTTTTGTTCTCTGTAAATTTCCCTAGTGTGTTATTCCTGTTCTTCTCTTACGGTGTGTAGTCCTTTCTACCTCGTATTAGGATCACTTGTAAGGTTGCATTTTCTATCTCAAAAGTATGGACCTGCTGGGTGCAGGGGTGCACACCTGTAATCCCAGTGGCTTGGGAGGCTGAGGCAAGAAGATTGTGAGTTCAAAGCCAGCCTCAGCAGTAGCGAGGCGCTAAACAACTCAGTGAAACCCTGTCTCTAAATAATATACAAAAAAGGGCTGAGGATGTGGCTCAGTGGTTGAGTGCCCCTGAGTTCAATCCCTGGTCCCCCTCCCCCAATAAAAACACAAGACCCACAAACACTAAGCCATTTCTGACACATGACTTATGTGTGGTTCCCTGTGACTATGATAACAGCAACAGGCATCTGCCATAGGTGGGCAGCATTCTGGAAGTTACCCATGTGTCATTCAATTCTCACATGATCTTAGGGGCTAGATTGTAGTACTCTTCATTAACTAGTTAACTGAGGCACAAAGAGGTTAGATAACTTGCCTAAGGTTAGAGAGCTACTGAATGTTGGTGCCTATTTTCGAACCCAGGCCTCAAGGACCCAGAGTTCATGCTCTTATCACTCTATCTTTCCATGGTCTATAGTGGGTCATTAATGGGGAATCTCTCTGTACCCATCCTGGATGCATGGGGCTCTGAGAATATGAATGGAGAATGTGATGATAAGGAGGAACAGTCACAGTCACTGTTACCAAAGCCAAGGCAGAGCTTTCTTTTGGGGCTATGGTTATTGTGGCCATGGTGGAGAGAGACACTTACAAAAATCACGGAGTCACGGTCCAGCGTCTGGTACTGACATTCTATCAGCACTTCATCTCCCTGTTCAGGGTGAAACATGAAAGCTGAGATGAGTCACAGAGGGTGATGTGGTCTTGGCACTGTCTGGGCTGACAACAGTGAGCTCTGATCCTGCTTGCCACAGGCTCCAGCCAGGCCTCCCGCCACAGGTTCCCACCGGCTTGATCACCACTCGATGTGGTAAGTCTCGTGTCTCCTGAAGATTGAAGTCATAGGAGTCATCTTTACAGATTGTTTGGAGTTGTGTTCCATTTCTACAGAGAGGAGGAGAGAAGACAGAAATAAAAAGATGACGTAGGAAGGGGTCTGCCAATAAAGATACAGTGTGTGGGGTCCTTCTGGAAACACGAATTGTCCATTAAAATAAACAAGAAGCCCCTGTTTCCACAACCTTATGCAGTCACTTCTATCCTGGGGACAGTGCGAGCTCCCCCTTATTCTCAACCATGCCAGATCTTAATGCTGAGTAATCTATTTCCTTATACAGAAGGGCAAGTTGCAAATCAAAGTCTTCCTTTACCTGTACTGCACAGCCTGCAGTGCCCGCCCAGCCAAGTGGGTGTGGAGCAGGTAGCCGAACACCTGGATGTCAGCCACTGGGGTGCCATTTATCTGCAGCAGGAGGGAGGCACAACAAATTTGTTGAGAACCCTGATCTTGCTCCTTTCGTTTCTTCCCTTGATAATTGACACCTTCCTCTTGTGACTGACAATCACTCCTTTAATTCTTATTAAACCCTTTCCAGCCTGCTCCCCAACCCCCAAAGCCCTGACACCTTTCCTCCCCTGTATGATTCATGCTATTTATTTTCCTGAGCACCAGGCTACAATCATTATAAAAGTTTGGGGCTCAGACTGCTCAGCTTGGGGATCAGACCAGATCTGTGATGGGAACAGGAGACCTTGGGGGAAGGCTTGCCTCCCAGCTTTACCTCTTCAAACTTCTCCGTCTTACACAGTCCATAGGACATAAAGGACTCAGCACCCGGGGGAATGAAATGTATAGGGAACGTGAAGACACCCAGCTGGAGGACTCCCATGTCATATTTGCGAAGGTGAGAGGTGTAGTATATTCGGATCCCTGATGTATCATATATACCTGGTGCAGGAAGCAGAAGAGTGGGTCACGGTGTATACAGAAAGAGGTGTATGAAAGCTGGGGTGGGCTGGGACTCACAGAGTCAGCATACAATGCATTCCCAACACCTTGAAGAACCAGCCGACCTCACCAGCTGCCCTCCTCTAGGTCCTTTGCAGGCTCACCCGGAAGGCTGTGGAAATTGCTGTAGTGAATCTCTAGTCGGATCCACTGAGGGTCCAAGGGAGTCCCAATCGAGACGCCCACATCATCTGGAAACTGGTAACTCTGTCGGAGAGGTGGAGATTTGGCAGCAAGAAGGGCTGAAACTAGGTGCCAATCCAGGATTCCTGCCTGGTTTTCTAACCTTCACCCCAGCCTTCCCTATTCCCCATCTTCCATCAGCCCAGCAATGCCCACCGCTCAACAGCATGCTCCCCACAAACCACTCATCAACCCCATCACAGGACTCACAGTGCCCCCGACAGCCCAGCCCACGATGACCTGTGAGCAGAGGGAGAAGTCAGGGTCGGCCCCGTAGCAGTCACTGATGCCCGTGGGGAGCACGCTGGCATTGCCACATGCATACACCAGAATGTGGTGCACCAGGGTCTCATTGTGCTCCACCAGCTTGGGCTCGAACTAGACAGAGAATGAAGGGCAGAGTGTAGCCAAGATTGCCTGCATTCAATCCTTATTCTCTCCATTCCCTTTCCCAACTATAGCATTCCCCACTTCTATCTGGTTCTCTTCCTCTTCTATTTCCTTTCTGTTTCTCTTCCCTAAGCTACCGTTTTGCCCAACTCTGCCCGACTCTTCTGTCAACTCTTTAAGTTATTCCCTGAAAGCACAGCACGCAGTCCTCCATCCAGCCAGGAGCATTCCGAGGCCCGACTCCCTGGTGTCAGTCTTGGGTCTGGAATATCTCCCAGAGGCTCATATGTTGCAGGCCTGGTCACCAGTGGTGCAATGTTCAGAGCTGAGGCTTTTGGAAGTGATTGGATCATGAGTGCTCCAACCTCATTAATGGACTAATCCATTGATAGTTGAGTGGACTAATGGGGGGTGGTGAAAATTGTAGGTAGTGAGCCGTGGTTGGAGGAAGTAGGTTTCTGAGGTCATGCCCTGGAAGGGTATTTCTTGTCCTTGGTTATCCCTGCTCCCGACTTCTGGCTGCCATGAGTGAAGACGCTTCTCTCTGCTGCACACTTCTGCCATAATGCTGGGCCTCACCTCAGGCCCAAAGCAATAGAGTCAGCTGACTATGGACAGAAACCTCCAAGACTGTCAGCCCAAAGAAATCTTTCCTCCTCTAAGTTGTTTTTCTCAAGTATTTGTTACAGTAATGGAAAGGTGACAAACACACTCCAACCTCAATTGGTACATGATCTCTGAGAATGTATCCATACTTTTTGGATTTTCTTTCTAAAAAACGTGGCTCCCATACACTTGGCTCTTATTGTAAGATCATATTTTCATGTACTTGATAAAATTAAACTCCCTCGTATGTGAAGTTAGGTGACCAAGTTTGAGTTTACTTAGTTCTGTTCACTTTCTGACAGCCCATAGCCACATCCCCTGCCTGCCTTTACTTCCTTCTGGTCTAAAAGGGCACAATTTTGGAGCTTACTTTTTGCTCTGCAAATGCTATTAATTAGTAACCTCTGTCAAAAATCTTTGCTGCATTGTGAGGCTTGAATAAAATAGTGCAGGTAGGTATAATTCTGGGCTCAGGATATTATGTTAATACCACCCCCACCAAGCCCCACCTGGTGTCTTTTCTCCCAGCTACTTCCCTGTGGCTTCTTCTCAGCAATTTTCTGAACTCCAAAGTTCAGAGACTCTGCTTGAGTGCCTTCCCCACTTGGCAGTCTCCCCAGTCTGTTCACATACCTTGTAAATGTGATGTTTCTTGCTGACGATGGGGAGAGGGAGAAAGGTACAGGCATATGTGGTATCATCCTCTGGAATGAGGAACTGGGGTAGGGGACACAGAAGGCAAACAGGGTGAGGGCAGGGTTCCCAAAGATGCAAGAGGATGGGCCAGGGAAGGGATCCACTTTAGGGCTAGACTGGGTCTTCGGGAGTAACCTCACCCCAAGGAATGTGCTGAACACTGGATGTGAGAGGAGGGGTCTGGGTTGAGTGGAGAGATGGAAATGGAGCAGGAGGCAGGTGGTGGGGTGGAGGGGCTTACATCAGTGATCTCCAAGTCATGAATGATGATCTCCTCGGGGACATCCAGATCATCTGGGTGGAACATTTGTAGTAGGAAGATGGACTTTATAAAAGTACGCTCTGGATCCAGCTTCAGCGTGTCATCCAGGCCGTAGGCAGTCAGCACCCTTATGGTGTCGCTCTGGGGGTGCCACATGCATTGAGGGGCTGCCCCCATGAGAAGCACATCACATAGACCTGCACCCAAGACCCTATTCAAGCCATGCATGTTTACACAGTGGAATGGAAAGGAGTTTGACCTGAAGACTCGTCTGGTTCTAGTTCCACTCAGAGGCTGACTTGCCCACAGCCTTGAAATGAAAGGGCACAGCTAAACATTGGAATTCTAATATTCTCAGGTTCAGTGACATTAGCAGGGTGCTTCAAGGAGGGGTGGGTATAGAGTCATTGGGGGGCCACTTTGTGGAGAGCTTATGGGTTTCCAGAGGTGGCACAATTGGGGTAGTCCCTGGGAAATCCAGGAGAGACAGAAGCCCTAGGAATTGTGTGACTGGAAGCAACTGTATCTCCCCAGAAGCAAAAGCAGTGTGTGCTTAGCACTTTGCTCCCTCCCCTATTTTACCGTGATGTCTTGATCATGAGGATCGCAGGAGCGGAAGGGCCTGGAGAAACGCATGGTTGTGTAGACGGCATCTTCTATTAGCCCCAGCAGCTCAGCATCCTGGCTCCCATCTTCCTCTAGGGTGTTTTCATCCACAACATGCTGATCCTAGGGTCCAGTGGAAGTTGAGGAGTAAAAACCAGGTGCCCAAGTGATCATGCTTTGGGGAGGTATGTGTCCCTTTAGCTCCCACAGGGCATCAACACCGCAGAACCCAGGTCTGCTTTATTATGTAGTTTCCTCCTAGGGCTGAGCACAGCTTCAAGGGTTGGGTTCCCAGAGCCTGTGTTTCAAACAGCTTTGAGTTTTCCTCAGTGACCTACATTTAGTACGCTGTTAGCAAAGAAGAGGTGCAAGTGTCTCTCACAGTCTAATTGTTGGGTTCTCTTAGCAGCCTTGAAGACATGCAATCTGGAAGACCTAGACTGCAAATTGTAGGCTAATCTATTCTGGTAGGAAGAGTACCAGTGGTCAACAGGAGTTCTGGGAGTGTGTTTGGTTATGTTTGGAAAATATGAATGTTTTCTGGAAACAAAGCAATCTTTAACCCAACGAAGATGCTCATCCTTGGAAAGGAGTCACCCTTATACTTACCGAGAAATAGACATTGCCATCAGGCAGGACTCCTCCAACAACCAGGTCACTTCCCACCACGGTGTAGCGGTTGCTGATGCCCAAGCCCACCCAACCAGCTGTCCGGACCTGGAGCTCAAAAGTGATGATCTCAGCCTCAGAGTCAAAGTCCCAGAGCAGGAAAACAACATTGGAAGGATCTAGGAACCTGGAATAGCGTAGGCGGGATGTGGGGCCAAGGTGGCTGCCTGGGCAGATGTCTACCAGGGCCAGAAGTAAAAAAAGTTTAAAGAGAAGGACACAGGTCATGGCTCCTGGGCCCTGGAGTATCTCTCCTGCAGATGAAAACTCCAGAGCTCTAGACTTATATGTCTTTACCTGTGCCAGGCACCATGCCATGGGGGAGGGTCAGACTGGGAATCTTCTGATCTGATTATCCTCTGGGTTCCGCATGGTGTCACTTACATAACTGGAGTTCAGATGTGTCCAGAGAGGGTGCAGAGCAGGTTTCTCTCACCCTGGAGCAGGGACCTAATGTGAAATTCTCCTGAGTAAACTCAGGTTTCCCAACCCAACTGCATGTCAGTCCCCTGCCCATGGAGACCCTGCAGAATCAAAGAGGATTTCGGCTTCTCCCTGCTTCTCTTCCTCTCTGTGTCTCTCTCTCTGCCTCTCTATCTCTCCTTCCCTTTCTTTGCTCCACCATCCTGGATCCTCAGATATCCTTACTAAGCACTCTGCCTCTGGCATGTGCTCTTCACCCCCAGCTTAGATGGGTGTTTCCCAGGTTGTCTTTGTGTAGACCGAGAGGGGTGTGTGTAAACCTAGCCTCTCAGTCCTTGGGACCATGTAGGAAGGAGGGAAGTTGTAGGGAGGGGTGGGAGGGTTTTGATGTACATCTCCTGCAGGAATCTTTGCTGCTAATCCCAGGAAGGATGCCTAGAGGTGAAAGAACCACAATCAGCTTTCCAGATGGGCAAGTCCAATTCTAGAACAGCTTTGATTTTTAGCACATTCCTGGGGAGGAGCAAGAAGGGGAAGAAGGGAGGGGAGATGAGGAAGAAAATGAGAAATAGACATGCATGTGTCTTTGGGATGCTTCGTACTTTACCCTTCCTCCCATGAGTTGCTTCTCAATGGAGCCACATTTCACTGACTGTCCTGGGAGGCTTAGCCCGATTTCTCCAGGTGCAATCACATTGGTATTATACAAACAATAACAGCACAAAAGGAAAATTAGAATAACAGAGTAGAAAGAAACTTCAGACACACTTTTTTTTCCAAAAGTTCCAATCCATTTACTTTTTAGAAAAGGAAACAGGAGCACCAAGGCTGCATCAGGAGTGTGTGCCCATCCATCCCATCAGTGGCAGAGCCAGTATGAGGATAGGGACCTTGCCCCAGGTTCACTCTTTCCATTATTTTCTTAGATCCTCAACACCACAGAACAGCAGAACCCTGAATGGTCTTCCTCCATGGTGTTTCCTAATGGAGGGAGTTGTTGTCATTTGCTGGCTACTTCTTAGGCAGGGACCAAAGTCTCACTCTAGCTCCAGACTTATTTCCTTCTGGTTATTGACACAGTCATTCAAGGGCTGTAGTTCACCTCACTTGTCCCCTCTGCCTGTTCTCTACTTGGAAGTGAAGAGGACATGTGCCCAAGGGCTTCCCCGACACACTGGCCCATGCATCCCCACACAGGAGTGCAGCTCACAGGGTGTGTATGGTGGGTGGAGAATCCTGGAGGGAGCTGCGTGTGTCTTCATCCAGTGCCTGCATAGTCTTTGAATCGCATATTGAGCTCAAAAACTGATGAGACTGTGTGACACTGTTGGTGTAGTAACCGGGGTGCCGTGTGGGAGAAAAACAAATGTCTTGAAGGGGCAGCCACAACCTCCATCTCTGGGCCTGGCAGAGAAATTGGGGATCCAGGCAGCCATCTGGAAGCAAGAGGCTTACTGTGGTTGGGAACAGAGTGGCCAAGACTGAGGACAAGGTCATCGTTGGGGAGGCCTTGACCTTGAGGTGTAGGAACACCAGGGAGGAGATAAGAGAGTATTAGAGACACTCTGATCCCAATCTCATCTGAGGATTAGGCTGAAGACGGGGTGGTAGGGAGACAGGACAGCCAGCTCTGTAAATGGAGAAGGGCCTGGGATCCCTTATCCTGCAATCTGTCCTGCCAGCTGAAGCACCATTCTCAGGGAAAAAGCAAGGTTCCACAAAACAGCTGGGAACTGGCCATTGTGGACCCATGGAATCCCTTCTTCTAAACCCTTGTCTGTCTGACACCAGACCACTGCTGCACCCCCATGTGGAGGGTCCCCAGGGAGATGGGCCTGGGGTCTGGCTCACTCTGGTTCACTTTTTCTTTTACATAGTGTCTGTTATCAGGCTGCCACTGAGTAAAACTCAGTGCAGTTCCAGGCCTTGAAAGAGTAAAGTTCAATTCTCAACTGGTCCATGTCTATATTGTCATCTGTGAATTGCTGAGGTTGGAGAGAGCATAGACCCAGGGCCTTTTCAATAGTATTTCCCCAGATTATTTTTAAACTGGAAAGAAGAAGGCCTCTTATCAATGATACACAGTCAAGAAAACTTGTGCTTCCAATTTCAGCTGATTACTAAGCAATAGACAATTGAAGACAAAAGTTACCTCTAACTCTACCATGTTTTTATTGGATTTAAAATTTACCACTGCAATAATACAATCCAGTTATTACTCAATGCTTAGCCTGTGCCAAGCTCTATTTTAAGAATTTTTTCATGTACTGATGCATTCACTCTTACAAAATAGTTTTCAATATTATCTCCTTTTTATAGATGAAGAAACTGAGGACCACTCGGCAGGAGACAACAATGTGAACAGTTGGAAACATATAAATAGATATTATACAAGTAAACAAGAGTAACTATAAATCAATTAAATATGATTCAATGTATTTAATAAATTAATAAATGATCAAATACAGTTATAATTAAATATTATTTTAAATGAATGAAAAAAATCTCCACAAAGATTAAAAAAAAAGAAAATAGCTTTATTAATAAATAAGCATTAAACTGGAAAGTGAGGCACATGAATCTCAATTCAGTAAAAAGTTGCAAAGACAGAAAGGAATTTCACCCTCTGATATAGCCAAGCAACTATAACCCATCATGAATGTATTCTTAAGATGAACTTGGAGGGCTTCACAGCCTGTTTTGTCAGACATCTTTCATTAGACTCACTTGGCAACTGGAGTACATCCATGTTGGCCAAAGAAAATAAAAACATCCTGTATCTTTATACCAGAAGGTAGTTTTTCTACTTGGAATAGAGTTTTTACTTATTTGGAATTCTGTGCTAGACTCTTTGCTAAGTTTAGTTAGGTTTCTACCTGAGTTAAGCCAGGTTCCTAATGGAGGCTGCTGTACCCTTGGGACCTGAGATAGAGGGGCACCAACCCTAACCCTGATGATTACATTTCAAAGAAATGGTCCTCAGGTCCTTGAGAAAAAGTGATTCTTGGATTTTAAAGCCAGCAAGGGGCTTACTGAGCTTTTCAAAAGATTTTCAAACATTCCAAACAGATAGGAGGAATTTATCATTCCAAGCTCTCTAAAGTAAATGCTTCAAGAAAATGGAGGGTAAGTAAGGAGTCTTCCCTTTTTCTCCACAGAATTTGTATTGGTCGTCGCAGAGTCAGACACAGATAATTGAAGATGAGTGACCATTATTATACCTCCATCTTACATTGTCATGCATCAACACAGCCCTGTAACAGCCCCCACATGTAAGTGGAGCATGTGGGCCAGAGATGAAAGCTTAATTCTATAAGCATCACTTGGTCACACTGAGACATTTTGATCCTTGCAAAGATGAGTCTTGGACTCAGACTACCTCCAGGACTATCTGCGTCACAAGAGAGGGTGCCAGGCCCAGACCCTTCAATGAGGTCTTCAGCGAGTGTGGGGAGTACCAGATGAGAGAGGGAGTGAATGGGGGAAGCTCAGGAAGCAGGAGGTCACAGGAACCTTCTGTTTGAACTTGGTGCTTCAGAGAGATGAGTGGAGACAGATTTGGTTTCCTGATGAAGCCACGCCCTTTGGCACTTCAGGCCTGGAGACCCAGCCTCTGGTTGGTGTTTTACAGGCAGGGATCTTGCTTTGTCTCACAGCCCTCAGGAGAGAGCCAGAAGGGCCAGGGGATGGGGTCACTTTTTATTCTGTTTGTCTGGGTTCTCCTGGCTGAAGATCTGAGAGCACGTCTGATGGCAAGGGGAGGAGGCCACTCTGTGGGTTGAGGGAGGAACAGAGAGATTAGGCACTAGAGCACCACAGGCAGAGAAGTTGCTCCCTCATACCAGTCTTGCACAATGCCCCAGGAACAGCTGCTCTCCCTGGCCAAGCATCCCTTTTGCTCCCTGTAGCCTCCTATCAGTGTTAATCATGGGCTCCCTCTCCAGAACTTAGCTCAGTTTGTTACCCCTGCAGCAGCCACTCTCTGTGCCTTCGCTCCCACCAGCCTTTGTGTTTCAGACCCCTCTACAAGTCTGGTGGAGCAAAGGCCCAGGTGGGTTCTGGTACTGCGTGGACAGGCTAAGACTGTGCACTGCATCCTGAGGAATTCCCAGTACTCCTGGATGAGCTGGTTCCAACAGGATCTCCAGCAGCAGCTACAGTGGCTGGCCACTCTGCGGATGCCTGGGGACAAGGAGGTCATATCCCTTCCAGGAGCTGATTACCTAGCCACACGGGTCAGTGACACTGAGCTGAGGCTGCATGTGGCCAACATCACCCAGGAAAGAGTCCTGTTCTGCACCTGCAGCAAAGACACAGTGAGAAACTCTCCTTGGGCATTTGAATAAAAACCACATACACAGACACCCCTGGTTTCCAGCCTGTCTTCTGCCTGCTTTCTCCCCACCTTCACCCTCCCTTCTTGTCCTAACCACAAGTGGACTCCTCTGCTGATTTCCTGTTTGACTTTCTCTGCTTGAATAGAACAGCAATCTGACCCCGGCTTCTAGAGGCCTGAGTGCAGACACTGGCTATGCCACTTGTGAGTGCTGGCAAAGGCTCTTATTCCCTCTAAACCCAGTTGACTAACAATAGCTACTCTTCCCATAGTTTGCATATGTGAAAAGCATATTGCACGGCAATGCTAATATCAGTCCCAAAGGGAGCCTGGGAAGAAACCTGGAGAAATTCTGGGAGCTCAATAAAGGCATGGGCTGAGTTGCTGAAAGTGTAGCCTCCCACTCACACCCCTAGAATAAACTCCCATTTTTTTCTGATGACATCTCCATTCTCATTATTCATGCTCACCTCAACTCCTTACACCTCAAACTCAAGCTGATCTTTAAGACAGTAAGACCCTCAGAGAGGAGCAGAGTCTGGATTTGCAGTGGAGGGTTCCCTGAATATTGCACCATAAAGCCATGAGTCAGAACTGACTCTGAGGCCATTCCTAGAGTGAGGAGGGGAATGAGGAGGCACAAGCTCTATGCTAGGAGTTGGGAACTACCTCGGAAGCTTGGAAGTGCAGAATGAGGAAGAGGGAAGGAGAGCGGGAAGGAGAGAGAGAGAGAGAGACAGACAGACAGACAGACGGACACAGACCCTGAGCCCATAGGAAGAGCTACTGTAGCTGAGCCACTCTGCTTCTAGATTGGATCTCTCTATCCCAGGGAAGTAGACCATGTGGGCATGCAACCAGGATGCAGGTGGCAGTTAGCAGCTGCAAAGGCAGATCCAAAGTACCTGGGTCTCTGATGGTGCTGGGGGTTGTGTGGCAGAGAGTCTGGCTGGGCTGTTTCCTAAGGCATAGTGTAATTGAGGAGGTTTTCCATTAGGGGTCGCCATTCACCCACAGTTATCCATGATGTGTACAGTGTTGGATGGGAGGCCCAGCACACGGGAAGGGACCTCTTGCATTCCTTCCTTCCTTTCCTCAGCCTCCTGTCACTCCCACCTCTTGTTTCCCAAGAAAGGTCTCCAGATGGGTGTCTGGTGGCAATGTCACTTTGGTGCAGCCTGGGGATGGCAGGCCAGCTTGGGTGCCACCACCCTTGTCCATATTTTCATGTTCCCAATCTTTCTGAAAACAATATGTGCTGTTGAAAAAGTTGGCTTTGGTGTGTGGCTTTGGGGACAGAGGATGAACAGGCTGTTTTTCTCATGATCCAAGGGACATTCTGAGATATCCATTCCTATTCTCAAATAATTCTCCTACCTTCCTGACGTAATAGCTAGAATCCTATTACTATTCCTTTGGATACAGTTCTGTCAATAATTAAATTAGAAATATACCTGAAGAAGGGATTCTGTAGATTCACTGAAATAGTTTTTAACACTTGAATATGATTCACCTGTCACTACTCAAAGACATGATCACCTTATCAGAATGGGAAATAGAACTTCAAAGACTAGATAGAGATGTGGGGAAGTTGGAGAAAGAGATCGTTTGAATGAGGTTTCTCACTAGCTGGAGAGAACCTTGGTGAGGAATCACAGGTAGCCACTGGGTCAATGACTCTAACACTGGTCCCATGTCTTGAGTGCTCACATGGGGCTCCAGAGACTACAGATGTACCAAATAGATGGATCAAGGTAGGGATTTAGGGGTAGAAAGGGGACAGGCAAAAGCAAATTTGCATGTGAACTTTATAGTCAGAGCAAATCCTGTCATTTTTAACCACTTAATAATTATTGAAAAACAAATCAAAAGAGAATATGCAGACAGGGAAAGGGACAGAAAGAAAAGACATTTGTTTTCATGATAAATTGATTTGATTTTGTTCAGAACAGCAGAAATCCCAAACTAAGTTGTCTTGTACTGTCTGGGTCATACTTTGTCCCCAGCCAACTTCTGTATGCAAATAGAATTTTATATATAAATATATATATACATATGTGTGTGTATGTGTGTGTGTGTGTGTGTGTATACACTCCAAAGTATAGCATTTTATTTTATTTTTTCTACATTTTTTATTTGTGCATTATAGTTGTACATATTGATTGGGATTTGTTGTTACATATTCATACATACACACCATATATCAATATCATTCCCCATCACTTGCCCCCTCCCTCCCACCTCCTGTCCTGTGGTCTCTTTCCTCTACTGATTTCTTTTTGATTTTTAGTATATCTGCACTCACCTTTGTTTTCCTTTTTCCTCTCTAGCTTCTGCATGAGAGAAAACATATAACCCTCAACTTCTGAGTTTGACTTATTTCACTTAACATAATGGTCTCCAGTTGCATCCATTCTCCTGCAAATGCCATAATTTTGGTTTTTTTTTATGGCTGAATAAAACTCCAATGTGTATATAGACCACATTTTCATTACCCTTCATCCATTGAGGGACCTAGGCTAGTTCCATAGTTTGGTTATTATGAATTGTGCTGCTATAAACATGGGTATGCATGTATTTGTAGTAAGATGACTATAATTCTTCAGGGTAAATATTGAGAAGTGGTATAACTGGATCATATGGGAATTCCATACCTAGTCTTTTGAGGAGCCTCCATACTGATTTCCATAGTGATTGTACTAGAGATTGCATGATATTTACGGTGTGTGATTTGATGTTGAAACGATAACCACACTCAAGCTCACCAACATATTAATCATCTCACATAGTTACCTTTTGTGTGTGCATGTGGTGAGAACACTTGAGATCTACCACCTTAGAAATTTCAAGGGCAACACAACATTGTTAATTATAGTCACCATGAACATTAAATCTCTAAGATCATTAATCTGGTATATATGGAACTTTTGTACCCTTGACTAACATTTTTCCCTCTACTGGGGTTCTGGGAACCATCATATGCTTCTTTGAGTCTGACTATTTTAGTTCCCCTATGTACATGAGAACATACAATATTTGTCTTTCTGTGCCTTAACATAATTTTCTCTAGGTTCTTAGCATAATGTTTTCTTAGCATAACACTCTTCAGGTTGATCTATGTTATTGTAAATGGAAGTATCTCCTGATCTCCTGTTTCAAGGCTAATGGTTTTTTGTTTTTGTTTTTGTTATTTTGTGGTGCTGGGGATTGAACCCAGGGCCTTATATATGCGAGGCAAGCACTCTACCAACTGAGCTATATCCCTAGCCCTCAAGGCTGATTTTTTTTAAGGCTAATATTTCCTTTATCTATGCTTTTGGTGATGGACATTTAGGTTGTCTCCACGTCTTGGCCATTGTGAATGATGCTTCAAATAAACATGAAAGTACAGATATTCCCTTCAAGATACAGACTTTTATATATATGTCCAAAAGTGGGTTATTATGTAATATGCTAGCTATTTTTAATTTTTAGGACTCCCATACTATTTTCCATAATAACTGCACTGACAAATGTTCTTCTTTCTCCACATCCTTGCCACCACTTGTTTTCTATTCTTGTTTTTGAGAATAACCATTTAACACATGTGAGGTGATATCATTGTATTTGTGATTTGTGTTCACCTGATTAGTGATGTTGAGAGTCTGATTTTGTTTGATAGATTAATACCAATTACATACGTGTAATTGGACCATCCCTTCCAGGGATGCTTGAGGAAAACGAATGCAATTCTTAGGAGACAGAAGTTCAACCAACATATCCAGTTGTTCTCTTTCCTGGGATTAAGATTTATATGGATTTCTTGGGAGTTGCTAATGCTGTGTCCTCATAGGCACTCAGAAGGAGCAAGATGGGAGGAATGGGAACAAACTTTTTGTGGAAGATTTATATATTGCAATAGAATTTTTCAGGGTCAGCTTGGAGCAGGATAATAAGTGTGTCCTCTGAGAATTTTCACATTAAATACTCCTCTTCAGAAGATTTTGATGATTCAATGGGCGGGACAGTCTGCTCTCAACTCCTTCCTCGTGCTTCCAAATGCTTGTGTAAGGACTTCATAACAGGAGTGCACAATGGAGCCAAGGGGAGCATGTGCATGGCTGGGCATCAGAGACTTCTTGTTAAATCTGACCTGGATACCACTACTCCTTTAGACCTAGAGTCAAAACCCAACATCAGCCTGATATAGTACTGTATCTCACTGTATCCCATGTTTCCCACCAGCCATGTGGAGGTAAGTGAGGTCTTCTATTACAGCATAGTAGCTGTTTGTCCTCACTGAAAATGATAATGTTCTGGATTTGGATTTTTCCCCCCAGCTCTCCCCACTGTCCTAGCATCCCCATCCTCAAATTGCCTGCATGTCTTATGCATTCCACAAAAAAGGGATACATTTTGCAACTGAGGTAGTCACCTCTTAGTACTCATGGTGAAAACTGGGTATGGCATCCAGGCCCATGGAATTCAGGAACCTCACCATTTGTTGGCTACCCAGAATCAACTGACTTTATACAGCATTAGTGTGACCTATTGAAATCTTTGTACCTGTTCGAGCTGGGAAATATCTTCAAAATTGGTCTCCTGCAAAATTGTTTCAATGCCACTTGTTTCTCCACTAACTAAAACTACAGTTAATGAAATACATGAATATAAAGCTCTCACAATTGTGCTTAAGAATTCATACACAAAATTTTCTTCCAGGCACCTCAAGCTAGGTGTAACTGATTTAGAGGTCTGAGAATCCTTGAGAGAACGATTTATCATTGGAACATGGGTTCCCTGAGATGTGTTCTCTTCTCCCACAGCTATCCTGAAAGGCTAGTGGCCACAGCTGCGGTCTCTGAAACCTGTTTTTGCTACTGCTTTTTTGACTCTCAGTCAAATGGCCAAGGATACTGCCCCTGCAAACATATACGTTAAAATTCTCTGGTGGTAACTGGAGCTGAGGAGTTGAGATGAAAAGAGAAGGAAGGAGGGAAGAAAGAGGCTAGAGTGACAGGCAGGAGGAAGTAGAGCTTCTAGGCCAACTGCTATAATATAAAGGGCAAGCATGTATTAAGAAAATCAGGCCTGGGTTTTGTCTGTCTGGTGTCACAAACCCCAGGTAACTTTTGTAGCAACCTCATTTGTCTCAAGTAGAGACCCAGAATTCTGCAAAATGAATGAGTGCAATCTATCTGTGCATGGTTTAGAATCCCCTGTGGTCACAGAAAAATTTAGTGCAATGTCCTCTGAGTCCTCATCCTTAAACACCTCCCCCATCCATTCTTCTATTTAGTTCACTTCTTCTCAGAATGCCTTTTTTTTTTTCAGTTGTGTTAAGTTTCCAAAAACACATATTGTCTAATTCAGTAAGTATTAAAAAGTGTGGTTCCCCACATGACTATGGAGTGGCCCCATTGTCTATTTGTTAGAGAGAATACAATGTCCACTTCATGAACCCAGATTGTCTAAGAAGTTTGAAGTTTTCCATCTTCATTTATGTGGGAAGAAAGGTTGCTGTGTATGAGTAAACAAGTGAGAGGTATGTATGGCACCATCTCAGGAATCCATTTAATTAATTCTGAGGTGGGGCAGGGGAGACACTGTGTCACATGGCCCAGAATTCTTGCTGTGGGAGCTCAATTGTTTTGGATTGTATTTTGAATCCAGGACATGTAGTGAAAAATACTAGCATAGATGCCAACATCGGCTCTCAAAACACATCCATCTGCAAAAGACAGGATTCCGTAAAGTACTCCATTGCAGACCGCGGGGGCCGCTGAGACTTCCTGCCAGCAAAAAGAAAACCAGGTTACTTTCCACAATCCCCACCAGGAGTAAGAGGGGAAAATTAAGGCAGAATTAATGAGAATATGTTACCCTGCAAGGCACCCTCCTTCCTGGCACAATGCCCACGCAGAACATACTCTGCTTGATGCTTTGGGTTCTATAGCCTTCTTGACAATCTTTCTCAGAGATTACAGAGATGTTCACATTCTGCAGTGAGTCAGGTTCTTTGGCTACAGAAAAGAGAATTTGAACTTCCTCAACAGTTTTCCTATGTATCAAATCAGCTTTACTTTCTCTGTTTTTCAACTTATTTCTCCTTCTATGATATGAAAGGAAATATGATGTGAATATGAAAACTGTGATAGTCAGGATGATCTGGATACAAGTTGCCACATTAACAATTTCTTATGATACCTGTATCCTTATGAATGTGATTAAATGAATAGGTACAGATGGTCTATTAGGATTTGCATGAAAATTTTGGGCTAAGATAGCTGGCAGACAGGTAACAGAAAGCTATATTAACTTGACCTTTTTCAGGAAATCTGAATTGTGAGACATAGAAGGAAGCTTAGGTAAAATATTTAGTTTAAATTCCATATAGAACATTTTCACTGATAAAAATAATGGTAGCCTTTGACAGTTTTCTGAAGAAATGAATACTATCTAGAATGTTCTCAGTTAAAAATATTCCTTAAGTTTTAAACGAGATTATCTCCTACAGACTTGCATAAAGGAGTTCTGCGATTTAGCACAATATTAAGTATATTTCTTATGCTTTATATTTTAATATTTATTTCTTGGTATTTCGAGGCTTTATGTTGCTTCATTGCTTGAAATTGTTTGAAAATATCTTAGTGTTGTGCTTCACTTAAGCCTTAAGGAAATTGAAGCTCCAAGATAAAATGAAATTAGGACTGGACACATGTCTTCTTTCCACTGAAACCACTTCAATCATGCATGAAAGCAGAGATGATAGAAAGATACAGCATAGAAATGGCTTACAGGACTTCTTGAGTAATGGACAAAGAAAGGGAATGGTCATCCCTATGAATGTAGAGGCCTTGGAAAAGCTTCATTCAGCAGAATTGCAGAAGCTGAGACAAGAGCATTTAGAAGCATGATTAATTCCAAGAGAATGCCATTGAATTCAGCAGACATCACACGTGTTGCAGACTCACAGATATCACAAAGATTGTAGCCCCAGGTGGTGATCATGCACATGGTATTCACGGGGACAGGATGTTTGGGCAGGTTGACTAGTTTCACATAGTTATTGAGATGAATCACTCTCTTCAGCTTGATTAACATAAGGTCATTTTGGATAGAAGAGATCGAGAAGTATGGATGATGAATTATCTTCTCATAACCAACCACCTGCACATTTTGTTCCTTGTTGTCTGATGGGTTTGTGATCCCCAACACTATGTGGAGCTTCCTGGAACGATATAGATATTCACAACAGTACTTAACACAGATGGCTTCTCCATCCTATGGACCTTCACTAGCCCACAGATGACTTTCTCTGCCACTGAATGACCCCCAAAGATCTTCCTAACCCCATTTAACTGGGAGATAGTCCTAGGCACTGTCCTACCTGAAAACCCATGGGGTAGTGTGGTTTTGGGGCTCATTACTCACGGTAAGTTGCAATGTGCAGCTGTGATTACCCAAAGGGGGTGAATCAGGGCTCCTGTGCAGGGCAAGTAATCAGATTTCAAGTAGACCAAGTAAGGGGGGGTAATGCCTCCTGTGTAATCTGGATTATAGGCAAAGACAACTGGAAAGAGAAATATTGATAAGAAATTTTGAAATCTTTTACTAGTCACTGAAAACCCAAAGGGAAATCATTTAATAGGCAACCTTTAAGTGTAAACTCAACCTATAAATTGACTTTGTTCTAAAACATGAAGAAATAATAAATGATAAAAAACATCTGTTTAAAAAATTCAAAAGGTGTTTGCCCTTTTAAATGCCAATTAATTTTCTTCAAATAAACTTTCTTAAATATTTTCCAAATCCAGTGTATGTAGCATTAAATCAGTTCATTTTAAAGCCATTTTTGCCAATTTTAGAATACTTTCACAAGGGTTATTCCTTTTCTCCCAAAATAGTGCAAGCAGAATGATCTAAGCACCAATACAAAGGACTTTTCCACACTCTGCCATGCCCACGAGTTGGGAAATTCCTGCCTCACTACCATTCTCTCACCCCAACATTAATCCTGGTCCAGAAAGTTCCAGAGTCAGCTCTTTCTTAGGAGTGGGTCTGGTTGGGGTGTTGATATCCAGGCTTCCCCAGAAGCATACAAGCAAACAACCTGAGGTCAGGCAGGTAGGCACTTGGCAGAGACAGTAAATCAGTCCTACATCTCAAGTCTGGCATGGTGCCTTCTGTCTTGATCCATTTTTTACCATTTCCTCAGGATTTCTCTTTGGTGAACACAAAACCAACTGTGCAGATACTCACGAGGCAGGTGTGAGAGAGCCCAGAGTAGGATAAGCTTCATGATGATAGAAAAGCCTTTTGTGGGGATCTGTTTCAGCTTAGAGTCTCTGGAAAGCACAGGAGGGAGGATGGGGAAAGGATTAAATTAGATAAAACAAGAGGAACTCTAGGGTTGAAATAAAAGTCTTATCCAAATTCTTTCATTGGCAGGATTCAGTTCCCAAAATGGTGTTCATCTGTCAAACTAGAGGGTTGGTATCTGCTGTTGGAGGGAAAGGAAAAAAGGTTGGTGACTTTGTCCCTGATGCAGTAGAAAGTATTTCTAGAATCCTGCCTCTGCTCCCCCAACTGCTCCTTTCAGGCAAGAAATCACCTAACCTGACAAAGTTGAAGTTCACAATGTCTCCACAGCCTCCCCTTGTCTGGTTTCTGCAGGCAGCTTCCTCTCTAAACTACACTGACCCCTCCTGTCTCTGTGATGCTGAACCCCATTTGTGTGACACTGGCTGGGTGGCCAGTCCTCTGGCATTGACATGGCTCCCTTTGCCTAACACTAAATTCCTCTTTGAAATACTTTAGTCCTTTTCTTTCTGGAATATCTTGAATGGATGCTGAGAAATTATTGCTGTTAAGTGAAAAATGATAGAGCCACTTAAGAAAGTAGTTACTTACGAAGCTAAACATAGCCTTGCCATAGAATCCACCAATGGCACTCATTGGTATTTACCCAATGAGTTGAAAATTTATGTCCACAAGTAAGTCTGCACATGGATGTTTCTAGAAACTTTATTCGAAATTACCAAACCTTGGAAGCAACCACAATGTGCTTCAGTAGATACATGGATAAATAGTGTGGTGCAGACAAAAAATGAAATATTATACAAAAATTTTTAGAAATGAGTGACATGGAGAAAACTTAAATGTGTATTGGTAAGTGAAAGAAGCCAGTCTGAAAAGAATACACAAGGTATGACTTCAATTAATGATCTTCTAGAAAAGGCAAAATTGCAGAGACAGATCAGGGGTTGCCAGGGTTTGGGGAGAAAGAGGGATGAACAGGTTGATCACAGGGGAATTTTAGGGTGGTGAAATTATTTTGTATAATACATGAATGGTGTACAAAACATTATACATTTAACACCCACAGATCTATACAATATGAGTAACTTAGTTAATAATAATATGTCAATATTAGTTCATTGATTGCAGCAAGTGTACCACACTGAAAGATGTTAATATGAATAGATTATTCAGTGGTAGAATTTTGGTGTGCATACTCTAAGTCTTCTATTTTTTTGTATGCTCGGAAAATTTCATAAAATGCTGGAGAGAAGTTTTTAAAAATTGAAGTATGTGCCGTAGTGCACAAAGTTCAAGGTACTTCTTAGTCTACATGGTGTGTTAGAAAGGGGTTCCCAGGCATTACACTTTACCTGGGTCTTACAGAAAGGTTGACAGCTTGTGTAGTATAAACAGGAGAGAAAAAAATAATCCAAGGAGAGGGAAAAACTTTAGCCAAAACAATATGAATACCCAAAACAATATGGCATGTTTGTGGAACTATAATCAAGTGTTGGAGAAAGAGTTCTCAAAGATAGGTAGAGAGAGTAGTGGGAATCACATAATGAAAGCTTTCTTACATAAGCCTCACCCATGTGGCATAAGATTGTCCAAGTCTTTATCATGTAGAAGGATAAGGAGCCAAGAAATTCATGATTTGACAAACATTTATTGAAGCTCATGCGGTATGGCCCTAAGTCCCTTGTTTATGCCATACATAATCCCCTTCCCTTGAAAATGAGCAGCACATTCAAGAATGTAGCCAAGGTGATGGGGTGTCACCCACATTATTGTGTTATTATGAAATAACATTTATGTGTATGTGTGTGTGTGTAACTAGTGTGCAAATACAGGCTCTCAGTGCTGGTTTAATGAAGTAGTAGCTGTGTTTAGGAAGTCAGAGGGGAAGGAAGCCTTTGAAGAAGCCTATTGGTTGGGAACCTTTATCAGCTTAGAAGAGCACAAAGACCTGAGGCTGGCTTTCAGCTGACAGCCAGCAGAGAGTCATGGCCCTCTGTCATGTAAACACAGGGAATGAATTTCTTCCTACTT
Source organism: Geosciurus inauris (assembly GCA_004024805.1). Taxonomy (NCBI): domain Eukaryota; kingdom Metazoa; phylum Chordata; class Mammalia; order Rodentia; family Sciuridae; genus Geosciurus; species Geosciurus inauris. The sequence continues at coordinate 39,711 of PVHX01014715.1, forward strand.
GTGTAAGCACAGAAGCAAATTCTTCCCTTGCAGGCTTGTTAGACAATCTAGTTAAGTCTGGTCTGGACTCCCTTCCCACAGAAACTGTAAGATGATAAATGTGTGATGTTTGAAGTCATAAAGTCTCTGGTAAGGATTTTAATACAGCATTGAAAAGCTAATACAAATGCATACTGTGTGCTGGTGCTTTATTAGATGTTGATGATTTAATGGTAAGGGAGATGAGGACCTTATACTTAAGTGTCATGATCTGATTAAGGAGACAGATGTCATAATGATTAAATAATAATTACATAATTAACATGAATGTCATGTTGTGGGAAGTGAAGTGGGGCAGAGAAATATTTGAGAAACAGAAGACCCCCTTTGGGAAGTGATTTCTGAGACTTGGAGGATAAGTAGAAACTAGACAACTGAACAGATGAGGAGAAGTCTCTAGAAAGATGAACCAGGGTCCAAAGAGCAGAAAGTATGAGACACACCAGCAAGGAGACACAGACAGGGAGCACAGAACAGATATTTCAGAAGTTCTACAACCAGAGAGCAGTCAGAGAGCAGGTCTAGGAAGCATGTCTTTGTGTTCTGTAGTTTAGATGAGAGGATGTATCTTGCTTAAGTGATGGCAGGAAGAAGTCAACAGAGAGGAAAAGTTCAATAGGAGATGCCAAAACACACAGGAGAAATTTGTTCTTATGCTCTACAGCAGTGCTGTAAAATAGTCTATGATATCTTATGATCTATTTCAAAATAATTAGGAAGTCTCAAAGTTTCCCTACAAATAGAAATGATAACTTCTCAAGGAGATGGAAATGGTAATTTCCCTGATTTTATCATTACCCATTGTGTACATGTCTCAAATTACAGTCCTATACCCCACACATAGGCACAAATATTAAGTATCAATAAAAAATAACATACATACATAAATAAATTCAAGCCAAAAAGAAGAAAAGATACAGAACAGTAAAGATAATCAATAAATCAAGTCTGTAAGGAAGTTAGGGGAGAAGGATGTGTTTGCAGATTTGGTGGTGACAAGGCTGTACTAGAAGATGTCTCCCCTGCTTCAAGCAAGAAGGCGTCTGCTAAACTTGAGCACTTCATCCAAGGTGTGAGAAGAGAGGAGAAGCTCCACAATGGCTTGCTATGAAGTTAGGAAAAAAATTGACTTGGAAAATACAGAATTAAGAAATGTTCAGAATAAGAAATGTTCAGTTGAGGGCTTTATTCGAAAAAATGCTGTCATAAATACATGTGTGATTCATTAAGGGGACAAGGAGCCTGGGCAGTGATTCAGAGCCAGGAAGGGGGGAAACACATGGATGAAGCAGGGAGAGAAGACAGGTTGAGAGAGATTCACATTTTGAATGGGACCAATGGTTACAGGACGCATGGAATCTTATCACATTCTTTTTCTTCCTCTATCATTTGTTCCACCTTCAGGTGTTACTCATTTCCATAGATTTTTTCCAGGAAATGTCACACTTTTATTTGCTTTTCTGACTTTTAATCAACAATGTCCTCAGTTTTATGATACCTTCCCAATTGTCTGCCTCCTTGGTGGTTCCTCCTGTGATTCCACCTAAATGCTGAGATGTATGTTCTCAGAAATTGTTCAACTCCATGATAACAGTTGCTACCAGAATGGACTAACCAATGCCAAAAGTCATTCCATACCCATGCATGTACCTCCAGTGAATGCAGTGCATACTAAATAGCTGGTGGTACCATAATTTTTGCATGAATGAACAAATAGCTGGGGTGTTGCTAAATTTCTCATCGTTTTGAAGTTCACACAATAAAGAGAGCAGCAGTCATGAAATAAATTTCTGGTGCTTTTTTTTTTTTAATCAATTGTTTTCCCCTTGGACCATATTCAGAAAAGATGAAGAGAGTTGTGGATCCAGTGTAGAAATCACGAAGAGATCACACCAAGGGAATGGGGAACAGGGATCTCAATAGGATTCCATGATTTTCAGGATCCATCTTGAATAGGGATGAATTTCTGTGAAGAATCCCTCATTTCCCAGGGTATAACCTACTTTTGCCCAGGTCAAGATTCCACGCAACCTCCCATTACAGATGGCTGGAGCAGCTGAAACTTCCTGCCAGAGAGAAGGAACAGTTTGATGTAACTTTGTCCTCACACAAGAGTAAAGCCTAAGAAGTGAAGCCTTTCTTCACATCCGGAGAGGTCTCACCCTTCTCAGTTCAAGCTTGACCCAACCTGAGTGTAAGCAGGGGACAGGACAGATGGTCGACCTCAGATCTCTCCCACTCTGAATAGGAGAATGAATTCCAGACTGAAGACTGATGGCCGAAGAGAGAGGACTTCAGCTCTCTGCCCTTTACTGTGTGGAGAACTTTGGGGATGAGCACCCTATTTTCATCTCTCCACCCCATGGACCCGACACTTTCTTACCACAGGGAACATACCTTTACTTCAGACATGAAGCTTAGTGGTTGTCCCACACACATGATGTTTAATTTTGTTTTTTCTTGCTTTTGGAGCACGTTATTGCATTCATGGGAGGAAAGAGGATATTGGTTTATCCACGTCATGATGTCTGGGTCACTAACTGTGGGAACAAGAAGACAAATGGACTCCAGAGTTATGCTTCTTATCCCAAGTGCCCTTGTGATCAACCCCTATGTTATAGACAAATTCATCCCTGAGAATATTTCAACCCACATTCCACCCCTCTTAGGGTTCCTGGTTCAGAATCTCCATGTTGGAGAAGCAGATTCATAAGTCCCCTTTCATCAGTCACCAAATCTCTAAATCTGTCTCTACAGTGCATAACATATACACCTTTGAAACAACTGTGTAAAGATGATGAGTGGCCATGAGAAGATACACAGTAAAAAGGCTCTCCATGGTCTATATACCACCTTTTCCTTTTGGCATCTACTTCATTTTCTTTACATTGGCAACTATTTGTATGGTGTATAGAACTGCTTTTCAAATTGCAATCATGTGTTGCTAACCAAGGTTTCCTGTTCTAAGAAATTCCTCTTCATGGCGTATACCTCACAGACCTAGATGGGTCAGTACGCTGCACACTCAGGCTGTGAGGGATAGCCATTGCTCCTAGGCTACAAAAACACAAGGCATGTTACTGTACTTGAGAGTGTAGGCAATTACACCATGGTGGTGAGGATTAATGTATGCAAACATATCTGCAGACACAGTGAGAATACTAGGCATTAGGAATTTTTCAGCTTTAATTTTATGGGACCAGGGTTATATGTCTTCTATCACTGAAACATGTGGTACATAACTTTAAATAGATTATTTATAAATTGATTATTTAGAAGTGTGTTATCTGTATGTAAAGGCATATTTCTCCCTCAGAAGTCATATTGTTCATCTCTTTGATAACAATTGTTTTTCTATTGTCAATTTCAGGATGCAGGGACTCTAGCTACAGGATTGTGTAATTTTAATCTCTGGTAGAGAGCATAAAGGAAGAAGAAAACAAAACACAACAAAAATGATCAGAGACTGATCACACTAAGCCTGGTGGCTCTTATGGAGCGGGATTTTTCTGATAGAGTATATCCAATAAGATGCACGAAAGCAGATTAGGCCAGAAAGTGTGAGAACAGAAAACAAAATAAAAACAGAGAGAAGTTATGTTTAGTTTTATGTTTTTATGGGTCCTAATTAAAATATGCTTAACAAATTAGAAGAAATAAATTATGTGAAATAAAAAATATTAATAAATATCAGGAGCCTTGCAGGAGATCTTAGAAAGTCATGGTCTTTCACTACAACTGACATGCAGAGCGCATACCATAAAAACCTTTGTGTGGTTTTATTTTGTTTACAAATGGTATATAAAAAGGAGTAATTTTGTAAGGTGTGTTACAAATTGCTTTGAATAAGACTCATTAAGTCAAGGACAAAAATCACACAGTGCAGTTTGTTCAGAAAATATATTCACTTAAGATTCCCAGTACCTTGCTTTCAAATTGAAATGTGAAGTTACAACACACTGAGAATATAAAAGTTCCCATTTCTTATTTTTGCTATTAAAGAACATTATGATTTTAAGGGTCCCACTTTATTTGTTTTTACAGAACAGACAGACCATCTGTGGGTGCCAGACACAGGGTTTAAACCTGATTTAACAGGTTTTGACAATACTTAAAAGAGAGTGCAAGTGGTTATTAGCAGCCACACGAAGTTATCTGCCAACAGGGACCAACAGATGCACTTTCTTTCTTCACAAAGTGCCCCTGAGAAGACAACCTTCCTCAGACATCAAATCTCTCTGCTCATCCAACTTTGGGCTCCCCAGGGGAGGAGGATGCATGCCTACGACATGGGTGGTGACTGTTTTTCTCATAAGGTATGTGTGGCCAGAAAGACATCTACAATAATTTATAATGATCAACTCTCTGTGAACTACCCAAGTCTCTGACTGTCTGGGGAGCTCTCACATGTATTAATAGGTATGAGATTAGTAATCTCAGCAGGGAAACATGTCTGGCTCCTCAACCACCCTCCTCTCTCTCAGGGTCCTCTGGAATGAATGAATCCTCATGGCTTTGCCCAGACTGGGTTCTCTGTGGTGGACAGAGGGACCTCTTCTCTGTTGCTTCACCTTGTCATGTAAGCGTTGTTTTTCTCCCTGCCCCTGCTCCATGAAGTTCAGGGTAGGCTCTTTGCAAGTCTCAATGAGCAGCCACCCTCCTGCCACTGCTGCCTGTGTGTGAGGACTCCCAGCTTCCCCATCTTTATTTTAATTCAGTTTTCTGGTCGCTGGCCTTAAATGTTCTAGACATACAACAATTACTGCCTGCTCCATTTGTTGGTGTCAGATTAGCTGCCCCATAGCCGGTCTCTGAAATTGGTCTTTGACCTCCAATTCTGGCCACATAAAACTTGGCAGAAATCACTCCAGGAGCAACCACATTGCCTCATACCAGCTCTTTCCATCAAGTGTATCTCAGCCCCTGTCTTAAGCTCCAACCTCCCCATGAAGAATAAACACTTACAGTTTTTGTAGTTATTCCAGGTCCAGGTGGGGATAAAGCAGGATTCGTTATTTGCAATGGGCTCCAAAGGTATGGCAATGGTTCCCACGTAGTTGTTGACTGCCACAGGATTGGAGAGTTTTATCATCATCAGGTCATTTTCCAGAGAGTTTGCATCAAAGTCAGGGTGAGGCACAGTCAATGTATAATTCTTTATCTGCTCTTTTCTATTTTTGATGCTGGGTTGATAAACTCCCAGCCGAATTTTAACACTTTGGAAACAAAAAAAGGCAAGGAAATGGGAAAGAAGAGAGTCAAGAATGTCATAGAAAGAAATGCCGGAAGTCACCTTCTCCAATCATCTTAATTTTATTTATTAACCTGAAAAGTGCAGTGACGTATCTTTGTCTGTAGAATAATTGTTGACAGGACCATTGTATTGTACACACACTTGTATAAAACCTGACGTGGTAAACATACTCAGGAGAGTCTGTTGTTAAGATTTGGTTAATCTGAATTAGTAGGTGGGAGGATGGTACCAGAGGTGGTGATTCCACAGCGCCTTATCTACTTCTACACTATCTTGTCTATGCAGATAGGATGCACCGTTTCTGGATATTCTTAGGTGTTTTGGTGATCTCCTCAGACCCATACCACTATCCTTACCATGCGTTGTCTACATTGATCAAAGAATCACAAGACTCTACTAGTAGTTTGTTAGGACTACTAGAAGCCTTTTTCCTTGTATTCTCCATTCAGACTCACTCACCTCCAGCAGTCTAATCATGCAACGTATCTAATCATTCCTGGGCCTCTAATAACCTGCCCAAAGCAGTTCATATGTGAGATATGGGTGGTGAAAGATGTCTGATTTTTCAACTCTAAGTCCAGGAGGATGTCTTATCTCTTGTCTGTTCCTCCTAAAACAGACAGCAAGCTTTCAATCTGTGTTGGAATAAACTATCTTGAACAACCAGGTGGCTAAGAGTTGTGAGTTTGAAACGGTCCTTTATACTCCCGCAACTGAGTAGAACTCCCTAACATGACGCATTTCCATGCCCAACACAAGTGCAAAAGTGACATTATTGTGCACCATTATTTCGCACCACGCCCACCTGCCCTTCTGTTACCTGCACTTGAAGACTCTGCCTAAGAGGCAGAGGCAACTCTTATCCTAAGAACATCCCCAATCATTTATACTCAGTCAATACCAATTCCTCAGTTGGCCAAATACCCTACAATCTTTTCTACATCAGAGACTATAAAAATAGTGCTCCCCAGGTCTGAAATACCCTCCATGCTGTATTTGTCTGACTGCTTCCGCTTCCTGTTGCTCTCATGTCTTCAGAGAGGCCTGACAGGTTACCCTATATACTGATGCCTTATATTGCAGTTTAATGTTCTGTTTTGTGCTTTATTTTTGGCCATTTGCTTATTTTGGCTTGCTTCCTCTACAAGAATGTAAGATCCAAGTGGGAAAACTGATTTCCATCCTGTTTCGTTACTTTCTTCTCAGTGCATAAAACAACTGTTGTTATATGCCAATGATGAGAGAACAGTATTTACTTTCCATGAAAATCTTATGACATCTTCCTTTTGTGCTCTACTTAAATCACTCAACTCTGTATTCTATTGGAAAGAAGATTCTCTATCTTCACGGATCTTCTAATTCCATCAAAAACTTGCTAGGTTATTTCACCAGACTTACATCTATTTGAATAATTTCTCCCAGATCCCACAAGCAAAGGGCTACTTACGGTAAAGGGCAGTGGGCAGCTGTCAATACCCACTGGGGGTGGATGAGAGAGCCAATGCAGGGGTCTGGGCTGGACTTCAGATAGACCATGTAAGGAATAGTAAAATCACTTGGTAATTTCATCTTTTCTTCAGAAACATTTTCCAGAGTGACTCCTGGAGAATTGAGGGGTCATAGGTAGGTAGAGAGACAAAGAAGAAAAGAGACTATGACTGGCTAGGCTGTTATTCTCTAATGGAAAGTTTTCAAGGATAATATCAAGTTCTTTATTTTTGACATTTTAAAAAATAAGAGGAAATCATCAATGCCACCTAGCTATACACATTAAGGAATTTGACATGTGTGTTTGCTTGAGATGAAATTATACTGAAGTTCTGTGACAATAACTTATGGGCTCATCTCATGTTGATGACGAATGCTCATTGACAGTACTATGTTTTTATCAAAACTGAAAAATTAAACAAACACTCTAAATACATTATTTGAAAAATTAACTTTTGACAAGAATGGAGGTACAAAACAAGACTGCCTGACATGGAAAGGAGTGGGATAACCGGAGGCTTCCAGAGCCCCTGATCAGCCTGCCCTCCCTTCCTGGACCCACATCAATTAACCATCTGCTCTGGGAAAGGAAAGTGCGTCTGTGCAAGAGAAAAGGCACTGTAGAAAGTCACATCCCCATGAGCTGCATGAGAATGGCCCAGGACCAAACAGGGCATTGCAGTGAGTATATTCTGAGTTCTTCACAGGCATCAGAGGAGCTCGGGGAGCATGTCCAGAGGACAAGCTGTGCATTCAGAGTGCTTTCTTTGATCTCCTGCAGCAGTCATGGCTTTCTTCAGTTGTCCTTCAATTCCTCGCCCACAGTTGTGGCTACATACCTCTCCTTCCAACCCCTGGATATTACCCTAGGCAGGAACCAGGCCCAAACTCTCACCAGTTGTGCTCAAGAGCACGAGGATGAGACAACACTTCATGGCAGGCTGCGATCCCTCTAGAGCAGAAAGTTGATCCAAATTCGAGTCCCAAATCCTTGATAAGAACAGCTAGGGAATTGAGAGGTAAGGAGAGAAATAACGGTCTTACAGAAGTCTTCAAACTAGTTATCAAGAACCATCATGTAAGGAGCCAACTCTGATGTGGGCGAAGGAGAGGAAGGGACAGACCTAAGCAAGCTCTATGGCTTCCTCTCTGATCCCTGAAGTCTCCCAAGGCATCATTATATACCTGATGACCTCTTCCCTCCCTCTCTGTGACACAGCCTTTCTCTGTTGTCCCCTCCTTCCTTTGTGACTTTGAATGCCTCTCCCTGTCCTCCCCTGTCATCTCCTTTCTTCCAGAGTCCTTCTGCTTTTTCCACTGACTCACAGAGCACTGGGGTATAAGATGCACTTGATGTATCTTTTTCTTTTCTCCTTGGTTTGGTGATGAGGAAGTGGTGATTCTCACTGAAGTTAGTGGCAAAGGCAAAACTCAGAAAGAGGTCTCAAGATTCCCTGTAACAAGATTGAGCTCTACCTGTATCCTGTGTGTTCCCAGAAAACAGTGATAGAAAAGAAATTCCCTCACTCTTTTGTGTTCTGGAAAATGAATTACCATCAAGAACCTCATTTCAATGTTTATAGCAGCTCAATTCACAATAGCTAAACTGTGGAACCAACCTAGATGCCCTTCGATAGATGAATGGATAAAGAAACTGTGGTATATATACACAATGGAATATTGCTCAGCAATAAAAGAGAATAAAATTATGGTAAATGGATGGAGCTGGAGAATATGATGCTAAGTGAAGTAAGCCAATCTTAAAAAACCAAATACCGAATGTTCTCTCTGATAAGTGGATGCTGATCCACAATGTGGGGGAGGACACGAGAAGAATGAAGGAACTTTGGTCACAGGGGTGGAAGGGGGGAGGGGCACAGCAAAGATGGTGGAATATGATGGACATCATAGCCCTAGCTTTATGTGTGACCACATGTATGTTGTGATTTTGCATCACATACAACCAGAGAAATGAAAAGTTGTGCTCCATCTGTGTACAATGAATCAAAATGCACTCTGCTATCATGTAAACCTAAATAGAATAAATTAATAAATTTTAAAAAGTTTAGGAAACTCCTTCCAACAAGACTTGGATCAGACTTTCCATGCACTTTTCCTCATGGCTCCATGAAGACAATGTGTCACTCCCTTGTTTCCTTGTGACAACAGTGACAGGTCAATCAGATCTTTCCCTCTTTTCTTGTGCCTGCTGACAAGGCCAGACAAGGACTCTCCAAGTCCCCCTCTTTTGTTTCATGAATGATGAGCTGATATCAAACAGTATATTTCCTTGAAACTGGCTACACTCTTAAAGGAACATTTTCTATTAATCCAACTGACAGAGCTTCTCCACTGATTGTAAAACTACCCAGAATCTAAATCCCCCTGCTTAAATTAACCTATCCCTACACTGCCAACATGCTCAAGATCTTCAGAACTGAGATGCTCTCCTGTGAGATAGTGAATAAAACCAATCTTTATACTCATTGCTTGTTCTAAATGCACCACACTCCATATGATAAGATAACCTTACCGTGATACTTTCCTGTCTCCCAACGAGAGGTAATAAATCATGGGTTTAATTCTATATTTTATAGAGGTTGAACAAATGCAAAACAGTCAGCCCTGGCCTGAATATTGCCATAGTAAATGAACCAATCAGTTATGAGAGACCATGCAAATAGCATTCCTATATCTGTAAACAATTATATGTAATTACTTAGTTCTTGTGAAATTTAATTTTTAACTTAAGATTTGTCATCTACATCTTCCCAAGTGTTCTACTCTGAGGATTCCATTTCTTTAGAATCCAAATCTTTTAAAACATAATTTATAATAATAAGGTCCCCATTTTTTGAGTTTTTACCATGTGTCACATGTCCTACATGTGTGAACTAACTTATCCTTTATAATAGGCCTATAAGTTCAGTGTTATTGATACTCATTTTCTACAAAGAAGCTAAAGCTCTAAGTGTTAAAATCTTGCTCACAATCACACAGCTTAAGCCCTTCACTCGTGATATTTTAGGAAGTCTAGCATCTCTCTGCTCTTCCCAAAGATTTATCTGATAGGACTGGAACTTATTTCTATCCATTTCTTTAGTTATCTTTATTCTGATTTGTCTAAATACATGAAAACATCTATCTCAACTTCATTTATC